>JAOPGA020001874.1:0-11897 GCA_026419775.2 Acrasis kona | reverse complement strand
CAAACTGGGCCTCCGACAATATTCTATCACCTTTAATCAGACCTTGCGGGTGAATTAGCAAAGAAATCGGATTTATTGATCTCAAATGCCGACAAGCTAAATATATGAGTAACGGTTGGCGCACAATTGATTGGACTAAACTCTCAATAATAGTTTTTGAAGGCTTTTTTGTATACCCATATCATCGCCAATGAACACACCTCCAACATTAATACCAGACCTTACTCCAACACCCCTACTTCTTCAACTCCCGCTTCTACCCCCACAAACGCCAATGCATGCACCTACACAAAGGACAGACTTAAAGACACAAAGGTGAACTTTAAAGAAGACTTGGGGCATTTGATTGTAGAGAAGTCTCGTGCAAGAAAAGTTCATCTACGATATCGGAATATATTTTAGTAACTTCCCTAGTAACACCATTGGGTATATCAATATTAAATTGAAATAAAATTGAATTAAAATTGAAACTGTCTTTCAGTTTCAAATCGAATTGTAATTGAATATATATTGAATGAAATCTGAAGCAACATTGAAAGTTATTTGGTATTATACTGATAACATATCAATTTTATATCAACATCTATTTGAAACAATGTCACTAATAGAATCATAGATTTTCAATAATGTATCGATATACGATCTAAATACAATTGATTTTATATCGAAAGACTGATGATAATTTAATGACTGTATTTCGATAAACTATTGATAAATTGATGATGAGTTATTCATTGCATTTCAATGATCCAATATGCCTAATGATTCTGTATAGCGACACTTTTTTTCGATCGCTTTTTACAAACAATACATTTCGACCAATTTGATCTAAAACTGTTTTATTGTACATAACTATGATCACCTTCTTGACAGACCGAGTAACCCAAAGTTGTGAGATATTTAAATCACTCTCACCTAGCACATCGACTCTGTTTTCTGTAAGGTAAATAGTAATGATACCGTATCATTTGGATATCCAATTCATGAGCTTGCGGTACGTACTAGTTCACTCATCCAAATAAAATCTGCTTTGTCGCCACTCAGCTTTCCATCCTTGTTATAACTAGTAAAGATGTCAATGTTGAAAATTCTTGTACTCGTTCTTTCCAAGGTGCGCTGACTAAACAATAGTTAATACGTTTGAAACATAAATTTGGTTACCATATATGCTTGTGTGTAATTGATGCCAAAGTCTTTTTCATGTTCGGTAGATTGAAGAAAATTATTGCTGCAAGAATCTCTAACCTTATTGGTATGTTTTGACAGCCTCAACATCTTTTAGATTGGCAGACTGAATGTTAGTTGTGATGGAATAAAGTAGTACTTACAACTGCTCGGGACCAATTTCTGTTGAATTCTAGTGTTTCCTTCTAGTATTTTCAGTACTTCATCTATTAAAGTTTAAAATCTAAAATGTTTTCATTGTTAAATACATTATAAATGTTCATAGCTTGTGTGAACTTCAACCCTGCCTGAAAAGTATCCACCATTTAAAGTGCATCTTCCGGTGCGTTTTTGGCCTGTTAGATAACCTTCCCTACATACAATCTAATCAATAAGAACATTGTTTTTTTAAACTTATTAATGCATACTAATTTGAGTTTAGCTACTAGGTAGCACACAGCCAATTCATACGTGAGATTGTTTTAGTTGTTATTGGAATTGAACATCGTGCAATTGTGATCAAATTTAATTTTCTTTCAACCAATAAGACTTTCTCACCAACCAATTTTGTTTGGAATTACAATGAAAAGTTGATTTTAAAAATCTATTTAATTTATTTGTGTCTAGACTCATGATTGTAGTGTATAATACCTATGCGCATTCCTATATAATCGGATATAAAATGTTCCAAGGCTTCCGAACTCATGATAATACCAATATTTGGTTTGTATTTAATACAGACACCAATTTTTGGCAAACATGCATCTGCACCGACAAACCAACCAAAACTCATCAGAAGAGACAAACCGCGTTTAACGTCATTCCAATCCCTGCGATTCATCAAGGATTTCCAATAATTTTGACTGCCACAATATACAATTTCAGAATAATAGTTTGAACCACAGCTGATTTAGGTTTTATTCAAATGCTGTTGGGTTTGGACAATTTTTGTTTCTTTGCTAGAACCATGTTTCTTTTTATGAATTGTCCAGCACATTTGCCCTCCATTGGATAGCAACTGTCGAAAGCAATTCAAGTCAAAGTTGGGTGCGTGCGTGCGATCCTTGGAAGCACGCGATGTCAATGTCAAAGGGTGAGGGAATTGGCAGATGTAGAAAGCGTTCCTCCAATGGAGAAAATGTATAGGTGGCTTTTCTGTTGATAATTAAAATGAGTAATTATTTCATAGATGTTTGGCGCTGACTTAACCGACAGCATTTCTTATTGGAGCTGAGCATGTTACAAGGAGTCCTTCCATCACCAATTTTTTCACTGGGCGTCGCGACTTTGCGGCAGGACATTATTGAACATGTGCTTGGTTTTTAGATTGCTCTAGGGCTTGTTGTCTGTTTTGTTTTGTCCTTTACATAAATGGAACCAATATTCTCATGGTAGTCTTCATATTAGAAAGGGTTAAGGATCTTGTAAAACAACCAGTTCAATGTGCGCTCTGCGGTATTCGCTTGCAATGTAATTCTGGATTGTCACAATTAGATTATTGTTTTATACTCGCCTCGTATGTGCTATTACATTTCTAATGTACTGTTTCGTTTCATCCACCTCTTCAATGTTTGTATCCACATTACAAGACAAAGGAATCTTGACAAAGTTTTGCTATTCAACAGTTAATGGGATGTTGACTGCTAGTTTTGCATGCTTGCTTTCACCTAAAATGTTATTAACTTGTGATAAATATTTTACGTCATGCGCTTGTTCTCTTTAGTGCAGACATTCCAAAGCTTTGTTTCTGACGCTGCAAAACAAGATTTGTATAAAAACCGTCAATTGGAATGTTTGAATCTTTTTATAATTTGTTCAACTCTGTTATGTACTGTGATGACAAATGTCTGGGCCATGTATCGCTTCGTACTGCCTTTTTGCACTTCGCACAATCAATCACTTTATTTTTACTATAAAGAACTTTTTCATCACTATAATGCTGTGGAAGGGTCTTCGCACTCCAGGTTGAATCGAAAAATCTATTTAATATTTTCCAATATTTGGGAAAACATTAAAATAGACCGTTTGTAATATGTAAATTACGAAGCCCATATCCACTCTGGTGGTCACAGAAGCGACGAGTATAAGAACAAAGAAAGCCATCATGGACCCCGCAATCTTCTTTCATTCATGCAACAATAGTATTCATATATGCTAACAAGAGAATAATAAATGCAACTTTTATTTAATATAGTTGTGGGTTGATTTCTTTATTGTCTGAAGAGCAAAAATTGTATTCGGTTTGCGAGACGCGTTGATGCTAGAGAGGGCATGGGACAAAGCGACGTTGCTCCAATTGCGTACCAATTATTTTGAAGCGATTAAAATTGTATCAAACATTGAGCAGTTGCGCAAGGTTTCTTGAATGTGATTTTAAAGCAAATACCGCATATTGCATGGTTAGACAAAATACACTGTAAGCGTTTATAGTTGCAGGATGGATTGAGGTGCGATAATGTTTCCAAAAGACATGTGCGTTTGTAGTTCTGAATGATATAGGCGATGGCGCAACGTCAAAATTGTAGCGGTAATGCGTTTGAGATTTTCTGATGCGCATTAGATACGAAGAGGATTTCCAATACGTTCGCTCCATCCTTCAACTTCTGAATGAATCAAATTCATTGTTGGTTTGGCTAGACTGTCTCATCGTCGGTGGGCTCGCCTCTGGATAGCAAATGTCGAAAGCAAGGCAGATCAAAGTTGGTAGTGCAATCCTCGGAAGCGCATAATGTCAACGTAAAATAATGAGTGAACTGGCGGATGTAGAGAGCAATGTCTTTTAGGGGCTGCAAAGAACTTATTAACAACAGCACTTTTTACATGAGAGAATGGATACAAGCCTATATCAAAGAAAACAGTCGATTGCGCAGCTTTCCTTGTTTAATGCTCATACTAGTATTAATTTTAAACTGTGTTGCTTGGGTGATTCAAAAGAACCTCTACGCAGGTGATTACCAGACGTCCGCTTGCAACTGTTTAAAACTAACTCGCCCTTCATCTCACGCAAGCCTGTGTGTTAATTAGTTGATTCAGAGCGACTTGCCATGGAATTAATTCAAAAATAGAATGAATGGGGAGGCTTTTTATTGGACAAAAATTTACAATATAGCATCGTTTATTAGGGGCGGCCATCTATTTCCTAATACATTATTTCCTCCCGCAGGTGTTATCAGGGCCCTCTGTAAGCAGAATTTATTTTATTTAAAATAACCCACTAAACAACATCTTAAGCGCACACATATTGTTCTTTTGTCTGGTAAGATGGCAAGTATTGAATGTAAAATATTTATTTCATTAATAGAGATGCAACCAATGCAATTGATTTGTCTACCTCCTCTTTGTTGTTCAGATCAAGCCAATTTGTCACTTTATTGGTAATAGTCTCTGATACCCTTACAGGTTGCGAGTTGTGATTGTTTTCAACTCGCTTGGCATGCGCTTTTGCATTTCTAATGTATCGTTTTGTCTTATTACCATCGATAGGCAAGTGAGGTAATACATGTTCGTTCTTCATTGCTGGAAATGTCCTCAGAAAGTATTCCAAATACAGACTTAAATTGTTGTTCGTCAAGCTTGTAGCATGATTGCCTATCTCCTTTGTACAGTCTTTGGCCTTTACGTGGTACAAATTTYGTGGCTGTCTTGTCATTAAAAAGTAGTTGGTACTGCTCCTTAGTCATGTCCACCGTCTTTTTCATTCCTGGGTACCTCTTTCTTTTTACTAATTTCTTTAACACCGAACCAACATTAGATAACATCTTATGCTTTCCATCATCAGTCTTCACTGGAGGGAAATGTGTAATGCCATTATCTTGTGTGTCTGGATAATCCAAAGTGTACGTCACCATTATTGCGTTGTTGTTGTATATTATCCTCCATTGTGTTCATTGCCAGACCTTGCACGATGTGATTCGAGCTGTATTTATCCAATTATCAAATTTGGAAGATAGGAAATTAAAACAACCTGGAGTGGAAGACACTATTTGTCATCTCATCTCTTGTGGGCAACTTTACTTTCATATTCGGTTTTGTCGGGAATGATTGGGAATTGTGTGTTCAAGGTTGATAACATTTACAAAATATTTTGTTTATTCATTCTGTTTGATACCAAAGGCTAACTTGTTTATTATTCAGTCCTTCTCTTCTTGTTATTGTTCCGTTCTTGTTTGCTCAAAAACCTCTTCTTCTTATTTTTCTGCTGCTTTCTACTATTGTCGGAAGTATTGCTTTCAGAACCTTCAGAATCAGAATCAATAATTTCCTCAGGCTCAGATTCAACAAGTTTTAAAGATTCTGTAAGCTTCAAAACATTTACCTTCTGTTTTGACTTGCTGTACAGTTTCTGAATGTTCCATAATTTAACAATGTTTTCTCTATTTCCTTCAGGAGTCAGTGCCAAGTGAATCCAATACTCAATGAGAAATGAATACTGTGTATCAAAAATTTTTGACTTGCTTATCAAACAAGAAGTTTTATACTTTTCAGCCAGGAATAAAGTTCTTCGTTTGTTGGCATACTTGGTCTTGAGGTAATTTTTAACTGAGTATACCTTCTCTAGCAGAGTTTCCTTGTTGGTAAACATATTTACCGTATTTAGTAGGTCACTGTTGCATTCTTCATCCTCATCGTCTGGTGGAAACCTACATAAAGGGAATGACCGATACTGACCATCTTCAAGAAGCATTGTTGTAGGTATAGTTTGTTCAATAACTTCATCTGTGTATTCATCATCAAAAGTATCAGTGATACCAAGTCCAGTTATTTGAGTGTAATACCATTTCAGGCGGTCTATGTCGGATAAGTTTTTCCATGTTGGTATCTGATTCTTTTTTTTACTGCTTTTTGAACATGGCATTACTCCAAAAATAGATGGATAAGATACCGTGTCATTAATATCCAAAAACACAGACCTTCTGAAATAAGCTCTAAAAGGAACACAATCATGCTTTTTAATAGCAGTCTTCATACTTTCCTGGTTCTTCTTGATTTGACTAACTTTAAGAATTAGCTTCATTCTTTTTGGTGGCTTTTTCTTCAGAGGCTAACTTTTTGTAAAAGCTATCTTTTGCAACACCATAAAGCTGTTTAAAAGTGGCACTTGACAAATCCTTGTCTAATTGTTGCTTTTTCTCAATTGCTTGAACCAACAAACTCTTTACTTGAATTGCATAGTTCTCGTTTGTGTCTTTGTAAGGTGGACAAAAGTTTGTGGCATCTTGAATAGTAATAAGAGTGTAGCTAGTTTGGAGATAAACTTGCTCTTCTAAATTCTTCAAGGCACAGTACCCACATATGTCACTAGAGACCTGCTCATTTGATAGAATTGGATCTAAAACGGTAAACTCTTCGTTTTGATTGCTCCATTCAATGTTGTTGAGGAAAGTGTTGATCTTATCTTTGGGCACAGTATACAACTCTGAAGTAGAGGGAGTAGAAATAGACTCGATGAATGTTATTGTCCTTTCTTTTTTCTTAATCATAGCTACAAACCAGTGCTTGTATGGTGTCGTTGCATTTATTATAAAAAGGATTGTATCCGTGTTATCTTTGATATCTTTTTAGTGCGCTTCATAACCTGCGTAACTGTCAAAACTTGAACATTGCTGCCTTTTAAAGCGCTCTGAATGTTGGTGTTCATAATTATTGCAAGGTCAATTATGGAGTCATTCGCGTAGCGATCCTTAGCCTTTAATCTATCCCAATCCGACGACAGCACCTTTATGCCTTCTAATATACAGATGGTTGTATTCTTTTTTTTGTTCCTCTTTTCATCATCCGTGTTATAAAAGAAGGGGCAATATTCTGCCTCCTGTTTATCCTCAAGTTCTTCATCCGCATCATTACTCTTCTTTGGTATCATTGCTTCAAATCCGTCCTTGTTTTCCTTTTCCATTGCTTCAAGAACGTAAACACCAACTAGAGCTGAGGAGATAACTTCATTTTTGTTAAGATGCTTGTATGGGGGCATTCTTGTATTTTTTTAAAAGATGCATGGGTGAGAAACCAGCATTTATATTTCCTTGTCTGAACAAAGTTCGATGTTCCGTGAACTCACATAGTCAACTAAATTATTTTACAAAGATTTGTTTATTTTTAAATACCATTATACTGCTCTAAACATTACTCGTTTTCTTCTTTCAAAAAGATAATTATACAACCTACTGCACAATAATATAATTATCTACCACTTCTGCTCTGCCAATTATTTTTAATGGATTAGCATCCTTGCATGATGCGATCAAATAACAAGAAGATATTATTTTATTCACTGGAACTATTTTGACAAAGGACTCATTAGGATTTAAAACATAGCTATTGAGTTCAAAAGAAACACCATAGCATTTAAATGCTTTAATGACAGCAACAGAAATATAATTTGATTTGATTTTTGCTCGATAAAATTTTAAAACATGTCCAAACTCATCTTTGTGACTGTTGCAAAAGTGTACTTTAAAGCCCTCTGATGCTTTGTGACGGCTGTAATTAACAGAAAATATATCTTCACCAAAGGTATTTTGATCAGGACATAATTTTAAATGATTGAACTCAAAAACACTGTTCTGTTCTGGGACACAGTTAAAGTTTTTACGATAGTAATCAAGAACCTCATTTTCTAAATTTACTGCCAGGGTTGGTTTTCCAATAAAATAATCAAAGTGATTGACATCACATTTTGTTCGATTGGGGTTATTTCTGATACTGTTGCGAAGCCTATCACTGTACTGACTATCATTGAATTCAGCACCATGGGCTATTAACTCTTTCATAAAGTTATCACTCATGTCGCCACTATTAATAGAACTCAATGTAACATCAAGGAAGCACCTTCTAATATATTCTTTACAAGTTGCAAGGTCTTGATGGGTTTTAATTCCTGTAGTTAACAAACGAACCCATGAGTAAGTGGACTCAAAAGCATAGGCGCTATTGAAACGACGATGACCATTCTGTCTTATGTCGGTTTGCAGGTGTTCCTTCAAATTATGAAAACTAATTTGTTCATCTTTTTCTTCCTTGATTTTAAATACTTCCCACCATACAATTTTCAATTCACCAAGTATATGATTCACTTCTTCATCCCATTTTGCCTCTAATTTATCTTTATAAATAAAATTCATTAGCAGACTAATATACTTGAAAACTTTGAATAAAGATGAATCGATAGAGAGAACTTGAATTAATATGCATGGGGCAAACTTGTACAAAAATTTTTCCTTTTGCTTCGATTTCCATCTATTACTTGATGACCAAATTCTTTTGACAGCTGTATTGTGTTTCTTTATGATTGAATCATGGATTGTCTCAATTACATCTAGTTCTTTATTTGGAAGATCTAATAACAATGGAAATACATAACCAAAAATATTGCTCCATAAATGCATGTCATCTACAACAGTATTTTGAAATGCATCAAACATTGGATACAAAAATGACAGTACTGATAAGCCTTTAGCTCCTTCACTGTTTGAACTTGATCGTCTTGCCAACTTAACCTGTTCAACAACTGTTCGTTGTAATCCTTGTATAGTGCCAATAAAAAAGTTAAATATACATTTTAAACATCCATTATGGCCATTGAATTTCTTGTTTAAAAGGACTATTGCTGCAGCTGGCAAATCATTACAGGTTGAAACAATTTCAAAAATAACCGGTCTACCATCAATCAAGTATGACCCACTTTGAAAATACATTATTTCATACAAAAATAGAAAATTGAACATATTCAAGTTATTAGGGTCATATTTGTTAAAGTATATATATGTCATATATATATTGTCATACAGGTCACGATCTCTTTTATCTCTGCTCATGTTAGTGATAGAGCCTATCCATAATTTTGATTTATCTCCTTTTAAACCAACTCCATCAGCAGAAAGTTGCAAATATATCAAAATTGGGTTTCTTTTATCCTGTTTATGCTGATCAAAATATTTCCTGGCGCAATCTCCATCAATAAAATCTGATACACTGCCATCTGTTGATGGTTTGATTTTATCTGCTTGCTCAATAAGAGACTTATCCAAATGTAGTTTACTAAGCAATATATGTGAGAATGGCATGTAATAAAACCAGAACTTTGGTTTATAATGAGTTTTCCCATCTTTTGTATATTCTTGAAAACCAGTTCTTTTACAGATGGGACATACTTGTTGGCTCTCCTTTGTTGGGTCAAACAAAAACTCTGTACATTCACAATATGGTATCTGTTTAATGTATCTACTGAATTCAATGTACTTTGACTCAAGTGTAGTAAAAGTTTTTGGAATGTTGTTTTTACGAGGACTGTTAAATTGATGAGCTCTAGTATGGCTATTCAATGCTCTTGTGGTTTCAGTTCCCAGTTTCTTGATTTGGAGCAGTTGTATATACAAGTCTTTTAAAGTGTTGCGGGACCCTTGGTATTGGCGTTCATAATTATTGTCCTTGTATCCTTTAATTAAAGGAGCTGTACCCAATTCTAAATAGTGGTCCCATTGGTATAAGCAACTATTCAAATTAAATTTGAATAAATGTCCATCTTGCATCAAATCAATTCCAATTTCTTCTGCTTTTATTGAAATTCTTTCAAAAAATAATTTGTGCTTGTTGTCTGTTTTAGGCTTTGTATCTTGTTCGTGAAAATTCAAACGCTCTTGTTCAAAGTTGTCAAATGCATCAACGCCTTCGTCTTCATTGCGGTCATCAATTTCCAAATCATTTAATTGATCCTCAATTTCCAAATAATTCAAATTCTCTTCCGCTTCAAATCCTCCAATCTCAACAGATGAATTATCTTGAATGTCTTGTGTCACATCCCTGCTTTGTTCGTTACAGGTTACTTGTTCCATCTGGTTTTCAAGTTCCACCTTTTTAATTGTGAAAATTGTTATTTTAGTAAATGCTTACCTCTGAGTCCTGTATGATTGAAGTACTTGAACTGTCTTCATTGCGTTTAATTTGTCGCTTTTTTTGCCGTTCTTTATTTTGTAGTTCCCTTTTCCTCTTTGTCCGCAACAATTTGTTTCGCACATCTGACATTAAAGCATGTATGTTTTACTCAACGCGTAAATTCAATCTAGGAATTGCTTTTTGTAAAAAGGTACAAAACCAACGAGGACAAACGCCAGCATGTGAGGATGAAGAGAAGGAAAATAAATAGACAATCAGTAATCAATGGCCAGTCAACTACAATCCGTTATCTGCCGCAGACTCCGGAGCAACCTTTTGTGCAAAACACAATACAATAGTTATCAATGTAGGTTTTTTTAACCCAGCACCCTTGAAATTAGGATTAGGCAGATTACAATCATAAAATCCAAAAACATTTCTCACAATTCAAATTAGGACACATGTGTCCGAAGGCCGGATGATGTCTTTGGACACATGGATTGCAGCGTCCAGAACAATTAACAAACAATGACAAACACAAAGTACCAATTCTACTAATCCTTCGTCCCATCTTGCATTAAAAAAATTGTGCGAGGCACAGAAGAAGAGAAGAGAATATTATCGCAAGGAAAGTATAAAGAAGAGGGCCCTTGCTGCACAGGAAGTGCTAGTTATCGACTTCAATTCAATCGAGATGACAGAAAAAGAGCGCGACCTTAAGACCATTAGTACGAAAATATATCTAAACAGGTATTTGTCGTGGCTGAACAATTTAACACTCTGGTGCGAAAATGCAACCGAAAAAAATATTAATGTGAACAATCAAGACTCCCAAGAACATACCCCTTCAATGCCGCAAAATAGTGACGAATACCCTAATGTCAATTTAACGGAGGGCGAAAACGAAATTAATAACGATTTGAACGAAACGCCACAAAAGACAAGAGCAGATCCAAATGTTACTTAGGACGCTAGAGTGGATAGATGATATGACTCGATTTTAGATAGGTTGTTTTGATAGGTTATTTGTAACGAAAGTAGATTGGCTAAAAACCTGTCTAAAATTGATTCTATTATCCATTGTAAATTCCTGTCTAATTTTCTATCTCAAATTGGTCTTATCAACTGTCTATTTGGAAAGCTAGACCTATCTAAATTACTATCAAGACACGAATGTGAAAATGTACCAACAACGAGTGTGAAAACGTAACAACACTGCTATCAAAAACCAATAAAAAAATGTAACTAAGGACCAGTGAAGTTTGTGACAATTATCAGTGTAAATACCAGAGCGCAACCATTCAATAAACCATTATTAAAACCTATCAAACATTGTTCATTTTGACCAGGGTTAACCGTAACGTAATTCTCATTCAGATATAAAAGAGACAACATTAAACAAGAAGACAATAGATTTTTTAAAAGCTGTTTTTATCTTATGAACATTTTTTCAAATCCAGCAGGATACGAAACACTCGTAAATCTACCGTTAATTCCTCGGTCACTCTGTAGTTTTCTTCCCTTTGAAGGCTTTTCGCCACTCAAGCTTGAAGAGGTATTTGAGACGTTTGAGAACGGGTCACGTTCCATTTCTAAAAACTTGCGTTTCCGCGTGTTAAGGTTAGAAGATACAAACTTCTTAAAACTTTTGCCTGCAGACTTACTTAATATTGCAGCTTCAAAAGTAAACTTCTCTTGTGCTGCATGAATAGAAACCATCTCTTCCACCTTTTTCGCCATGGCCTGAATTATGTCTGGAGTTGGTGGCGACTTTAAATCATTAAACCACAGCCTAACGTGTGCATGTAAAGGTGTGGCAAATTTAACCCAGTACTCTTTCTCTTTCTCTGTACAGGCTCTCCAGC
>JAOPGA020001873.1:0-10067 GCA_026419775.2 Acrasis kona | reverse complement strand
GAAGCCAACAACCATCAAGCTCTACACGCCAACTCAATCAAGCCATATGACCTTGACCGTTTAATGGAATACATTGAAATGCAATTCGATGAAAATGATGATCGATATTACATTACAGAGAAAAAAAACAAACGAGAAGATCATGTACACAAACGAAATGATGGAAGGAGGGAATTGAAGAGTGAAGAAAAGAAGCCAAGTAGCCGTGAAGTAAAATCGGAGCGGAAGAAGGAATTCAAGGAAGAATGGAAAAAAGATTTGAATCCCAATTGCTGGAATTGTGACATATTTGGCCATCAGCAACCAAAATGCAGAAACAAGGGCCCAAACACGGGATGGAACAAATTTAAATTTCTAAAAGATTCCAAGGACAAGAAGGAAGAATCTAATAAGAATAAAGATTCTCGATCTTACACGCTGAGTTCTGTAAATTCCGTGCAGTCCAATACAGTAGAGGAACTACCAGGTAACGGTAACAAAGAATTAAATCTAGTGGAACGAACAATAAAATCCTTTGAATACCTCTTGAAAGAAAAAGAATTTCTTAGAGAGCAGATTCAGAAATCAATCTACAAGTTTATAGATTTGAGTCATCGGATTGATGCGGTACGTGAGGGGAATATTTCAGACATAAGAACAATCGAGTCCGAGTTAGTGAAGAATATGGAAAACTTACGCCTGAATCACGACAAACAGGTTGATAATCCAAAGCCAGACATTAGACCACTACGCAGAACAAATGCGTCAGTGCATGGGGTAGAAGTAAATGCCCTCATAGATACTGGTGCACAAAGTTCAACGATTACTAGAGTAGCGTTTGATAATCTACAGAGGAAATCGGCCTTAAAAGCCTATTTATCCGCACGGCATCACACCGTTAGGTTTGCTAATGGAACAACAGAGAAGTGTCGCACCTCGAGACTCCAAGTGGACTGCTATGGTCTGTGCAAAGAAATTGTGTTTACAATAATAGAATCTGATGTGCAAGACGAAGTAATATTTGGCCTCGATATCATCGAAGGAATGCAACTGTCATTACCAACTCTCACTGCTAGTCAGGTTCAAAAAAGAACCAAGCTCTTTAAAGTACGTACCATCGAAGAAATCATGGAGGATGAAAACAAGAACACTTATAAAGGCATTGAATTCCATCCAAATGCAGAGCAGCTCACCAAGTTAGTTGAAGAAAGAATAAAAGCAAATGAAGCTACATTCAATCGAGTCAGCACAATCGGGGAAATAAAGATTGATTTTATTAATGAAGAAGACCGATTGAGAGGTCAGTGGTCACGGCAAATGCCAGTGCCAGCTGACGTCGGAAATGATTTCTTGGCTCAAGTGAGACAGTGGGTAGCAGAAGGTATTTGTGAAGAACAATTAGACTTGTCGAAGTACCATACAGAAGAAGAGAAAGAAATCGGATTATTTAACACTAATTGCTTCCTAATCTATTCGGGAAAATGGCGGTTTGTTCATAATTTCGTTCCGATAAATAAGCTAATCAAGAGCGACACCAATGATGTACCGAGTATTGATCAGGTGTTCAAGGTAGTTAGTGAGTCAGGAGCATCAATTTTTAGTAAAATTGATCTACGATCAGCTTATTTACAAGTTCCTTTAAGAAAGAAAGATAGATCGATCATGGCCTTCACGTGCAGCAACAGAAGATATCGATTTATCACGGCGCCTCTGGGCCTTAAACATATCCCTTCAGCATTTCAACGAATGATCCGAGCACTATTACAAGAGATGGGATGTGCTGATTTCGCTTCAAATTTTATTGATGACATAATTGTATACAGTTCGACTATCGAGCAGCATATAGAACATGTAAAATTGGTGTTGGATGCTTTGACATCTGTCTTCTTAACGATTAGGAGGGAAAAATGCTTCTTCTTTGCCACTAAAGTTCCCCTTCTAGGTTATTGGCTAGAGACGGACGGCATCAGACCAAACCTACAACGTCTGTGTAACATGATGGATTGGGAAAGACCAAAGACGAAGAAACAAGTTCAACATTTCTGTGGAGTGGTGAACTTTTTCAGACGATTCATCCCAAATGCCTCTGACTTGGTGAAGCCGATATCTTCCATCGACACAAAAGGATCGTTTGACTGGTGGAGTAATCCGATTTGGGAAGAATGTTATAGAAAAATATATGATGCCTTAGTAACCAACGTGCCATTCCTTCAGTTTCCTGTTCCCAATGTACCTTTAGAGTTGGAAACAGACGCGAGCAAGAGTACAATAGGAGCGGTGCTCTTTCAGACAATAAATGGAGAGAGGCGATATATCAGTTTTCACTCAAGAGTGCTTTCATCAAGCGAACGTAATTATAGTATTCCAAGAAAAGAGTTACTATCGGTAATTGTACATACAAACTACTACCGATCGTATCTTTTAGGAAGATTTTTCAAGTTGCATACAGATGCTAAAGCACTAACGCATATCTTTGATGCAATCAAAGACCCAAACGGAAAAAACAGTGTCCTCGCAGGTTGGATGTCCTTATTAGCAGATTTAAATTTTGAAGTACATCACGTTCCCGGTAAATTAAACACATTGGCAGATATTGCATCAAGAGTGCAAACGGTGAAAGTATATGAAGATGATGATGAGGATGAAGATGATTCTGAGAGAGAAGAAGTGACCGAAGCTCAAATCGATAAAATTTTGTCAGAACTTCACAGCAGAGCACATTTTGGAGCTACAGCTATGTACCAACATGTACTGATGGAAGTACAACATCCCCCAGGGAATTTGTATAAGAAATGTCTTGATTACTGTCGGAAATGCCAGATTTGTCAACGCACCACTCATTCAAGAATAGGTTATGCCCCAACAAAAGATCCAGGTTTATGTTTTGCAGGAGAGCACTTATCGGGTGATATAATGTATCTAAGCACTACAGATAAAAACGGATACAAGTATCTACTGACATTAGTGGACAAGTTCTCAGGTTTTGTCTGGCTAAGACCCTGTTTAACTATGGAGGCTGATGAAATCGTACCTATAATTCTTGAAATCTTCTTGACCTTCGGTTTTCCAAACACGTTAATGACTGACAATGCGAAACAGTTTTCTAATGATCTGTTAAAAAATGTTTTCGACGCTGCATTAGTTAAACATAATAAGACCATCGCTTATAATCATCACGCAAACGGACGAATTGAGCGGCAGCATCGCACCATCCGTTCAACATTAACAAAATTAATCGAAGAAACAAAATCAGAAGTGGACGATTGGAGCAAAGTTATTCCAGTAGTAATGTTCGCAATGAATTCTAGAGTTCATTCAACAACAATGAGTACCCCGTTCTCATTAATGTTTGGGCGCGGTCCTTTCTCGGTGGGTAAAGGTGTGGTGGAATCAGAAAAAGAACTTGAAGAACAGCAGGAATCACTGATACGGTTTTGGAAGACATTCAATAGGGAAGTACCGAAGTCAATCCATCACATCCAACTGACAAAAAGTAAAACCAGATCGGTAGCTCATAAGGTGAGTACGTACAAATCTGGAGATCATGTGATGTGGAGGAATCCTCGAGCATCCACGAAACAAGGAAGAGCATACAGAAGCCCATTCCAAGTAATGCACGAAACGGAGATAGAAGGTCATTACCTCTTAAAAGGAAAGTACGAAAGATTTGTAACGGCATCAGAATTCTTGAAGAAAGTGGAATTAGGTGAAGGACAAGAACTTACGGATTGACCTCATTTGTGGGATGACAATGTGTTCGAGACACAAGAAGAATTAGAAAAGCAAATGGATATCCAATCTTCAGAAGTTGGGTATGATGATTTAAGCGACAGGAGTTACCATCCCGGAAATGAAGAGGACGAGGAATCTGATCAAGAAATAATCGAATCACCACTAAAAAAAGGAGCACGAAAAAAAAGAAACCGTATTGAGTCTCAAATTAACAACGAGAGTAAGGAAGAAGGTCGTGGGAACAACACGTTGACTCGAAAACGAAGAAGAATTGTAAGAAATACTGTAAATAAAGATTAAAAGCACAGATGATAGTGCATGATGTTATCATCCGGTGACAACCGAAGTTGGTGAGCGAATGCAATATACAACATATGTGAATTATGCTAGCATGTTAATGCGTTATGCAACCCAGTTGGTAGGGGTTACCAGCCGGTGACAACCGAAGTTGTTGAGCGGATATGCAATATACAACAGATGTGAATTATGCTAGCATGTTAATGCGTTATGCAACCCAGTTGGTAGGGGTTACCAGCCGGTGGCGACCGAAGTTGTTGAGCCAAAAGACAACACACAACATACGTAGTAACAGTACTGATCACACTGTTACACCCAATCACACTGATAACAACTATAATTAACTTTCTTTAGAGATTGAGAATTCCAATGTATAGAGACTCAGTATTAGTAAGGGTCTAGAGTTGAAATGTCAAAGACATTCATTTTCATGGCAGGAAAAAAATCAGACTTGCTACCAAATCAATGTAAAGAAGATAAACTTTAGTAATTTCACTTTCGATATAATTCAAAGACACAAGAGGCACTAATGATAACAGTTTGAATTCATTTATTATTAATTTAGAATGCAATCAATTAATGAACTGATTCGCAGCAACATGCTGCCAGGTTCACTTATAAAGGGCTCATTTAAATTCTGGGGTCTTCCATTTACACTGTACCAGAGTGGTTTTGATTTTGACAGCATCCTATAACTGACAAGCGTAAAGCTACTATTTATGCTAGTCTACTTGGTTACACTAGTATGGATGTAGTTAAGCGCTTTTCATTTTTTTTATAAATCGCATTCTGCGAATAGCTTTATTAGAATAAATTTACATATTTATAAATGACTCTATACAGCCGAAGGCCCGCCTAGCGGTATTGAAGATTCTGAGAAGTGGATAAAAGTTCTAGCTTCAATGGGCATCAAATTTGTTGTAGGTAGTAGGAAATTGACAATTTGACAAAGAGACGGTGCGTTACAATTTGCAGTTATTAGTGAAACTTACTTTGAAAATGGTTGTAAGAAGCCATGTTCATCGTTTCAAAGTTTTAGAGATCTTGGCATTCCTGTTGTAAAATCATCTTTTTTGAAGTTGTTTGATGAGGTACATGACGGCAATGTGTCTATTGAAGACGTGTTAGATAAATTGGGTCATAGCACCCGTCATCATTTTGACATGGATCAAATATGTGAGGAAAGAGTTGTAAAAAAAACACAAGTGGAATTAATTCAATAAAATATTATTCCTTATTATCTATTTTAAAAATATCATCGGCTATTATCATCGCGGAAATTCAGAGTACCCGGTGTGTCATTTCACATAATTTGTCTGAGCTCCACTGGGCTGACAAACGCAACATGGGCTTGCCAACCACTTGATGTAAGAATCAACAAAGTGTTCAAAAATCTACTTGACAACTGTACCATGGGTGGCTGCTTCAAAACTTTTCAGACAAAAGCCAAGATTTAAATAACATCAAGTTTGACAAAGAATTTGTGGTACCCCAACAATTATTTTGACACAACAAATACAGTCAATTCCGAACAAAATATGATTTGATACAAAAACATTTTATTAATAAATAATGTTTCTGTCTAAACATGATGTTAGACTTTTTTTGTTTTTGCAATCTGGGTCATGGTCCTTTGGGTCAGATTTATACGTTGGCCTTGAATGTAGACGTGAAAAGAAGTCAGATACATTAGAGGAGTATGAGTATGGTGCTGTTTTCCAGAATCTTCACAAAACCACGCGTTTGAAGTACTTTAACAACCCTTCCTGGCAAATTTTTATTGATGGTGTGTCGCCATGGAAGAAAGCGGATGAATCTATCATGCCAGTATTTTTAGTCAATACATGCATTCCTAGGGAGCGACAATTTCAAGAGCATAATATAATTCTAATTGGAATCATTTCATCAAAAACAAATATGAGCTACCAAACATACTTGAGCGAAATTGTGCGGTATCTGAACAGAGTAATGGAGAGTGGATTCCAAGTTCAAGTCTCTGACACACAAACAATAAGTTGTCATGGAATGGTTACATCCCTTGTTTGTGATATTGTGGAGCGAAACAAATTACTATTGATGTCTTCTAGATTTTATTGCTGCCTGTACTGTTACATGAGGGGAGAGTCTTTTGGAAGAAGTACAGGATATATTCAAGATCATTTAAATATGGATCATCGCTGCCATGAATCTATGCTATTCGATGCTAAAATTGCAAATTCTCGTAATGAGTTCACATTGGGCGAGAAAAAGGCATTCAGAGGAGTCTACGGTCAGAGCGCCTTGTTTGATTTGAAAGATTTTGATGCAGTTGAGATGACACCGGTTGATTCAATGCATACATTAGACCTTGGTGTTGTTCTATACTTCTTAAATTTGTGGTTGGGTGGTGGTCCTTCAACAGTACCTGATTGTGACAAGGACAAGCAGAAGGAATGGATACTGTCAGACCAACAGGTTAAAGAAATAAATAACATGATGAAAGAGAGTGGTCTACTGCACTGTGTCTCTGAATCTCCTCGAAGTCTGGATAATCATTTACCCTTCTACTAACAAGACTGTATTAGACAAAATGCAGCGTTGCAGCGCGTTGCAATTTATTGCAATCATATACAACTTTCCCGTTACATGGGTGGTTTTAGTAAATTTTACTTTTTAAAACATATCATGCTCATTGGAAATCAGCAGATTTACACAAATGGGCATTATTCTATTCTTTACCTGCTATTCAAGGTCGCCTACCACTTAAATACATGGTACATTGGTCGCTATTTATTAGATCATACAGGATTGTGACCAAACAATCAATATCGCATGTGGAGATAGACGAGGCTGAGCAAATGTTGAGGCTCTTTGTTGACATAAAACCCAAACTGTACTACTCAAACCATGTCACAATTAAGATCCATTCACTACTACATCTATGCCATTTTGTCAGAAATTTTGGACCCCTTCATCAATTCTCTGCCATCATGTTTGAAGACCTTAATGGAAAACTGAACAGGAAATCAATCGCACTTCAAGATCACAGAGTCCATATATAATCGCTTCCAAAGAGTCTCTGATATTGCTGCAGCAGCTGATTGTGTAGGGATGCAGTAGCGGAGATACAACATTAAGTACTTTAATAGGAGACTGTGATGGTGATGGAGTTTTATGAATCAAGTTTGATGTATTTACAGGTAATGTCATTATATTATATGTATCTGCGCCTCTAAGGCTAATGTCAAAGTAAGTTGTTAAGTTCAACTCCCTCTCTTCCTCTGTATATGGTCCTACATATGAGTTTACTTGGGAGCTCTCACTTGATGACAACAAGGATCCAAACGTTCCATTTGTAATGGCCGCGTCATTTAAAATAGAGTTTGGCCCGGTTGGGTCACCCTGTGGAGAACGAATCCATTTTAACAAACTTGTGAGTGCTTGTTCTCTAATTGGAAGGGCATAGACATCACAAAGGGTATCTGGCGCTCTACCATCATTGCGGTATCTTCGGTTCCTTCTAGCGTCAGCCTTCCTCTTAGCTGCACTCCTGTCCCTGTATGAAGTATGTAAATGAGTCTCACACGCAATGAAGTACCCGTAAAAGAGTCGGTCCTCCTCAAACATATCACCTAGCTCAAGCTGTAAGTTAACATTCAGAATCTTTTGATACTGATTATTAATGGAGTCTGCAGCATTGATGTCATCAGGAAGTTTGTTAAACTTGATGTTTTCAGAGCACCCTTTTACTAACATTTTCAAATGAAGCCTTTTAGCATTATGTAGCCACCACTTAGACCAGTCTTTGAGTCCAGGGAAAGTATCTGTAATGCTATTAAAAAAAAGAATAGCTTCTGCTTCATCTTGCAAGCATTTAGGCATTTTCTCACAGTTTTGCATGAAAAGCTCAGCTTCCCTCTCACTAGCTCCAATTTTTTCGGATACTCTTTTGCAGGAGCGAAGCCAGTGAACGTAGCAAACCTTTAATAGTTGGCCAGAATCTAGCTGTTCCCTCTTCACCAAGATACTTTATAAGCATGTCTTTATACCCAAAGGCTTCAGCAGTTGAGAAATCAATAATAGTCCCAGTAAGATTATTAAGAAATTCAACAATGTTTACACCATCCTCCTCAAGAATTTTTATCCAATTACAGAAGAATTTTCGATAGAAGACCCGGTCCATTCGTTTGTGTCTACACCGTGAGACAGTCATACATTTATTTATACATGGTATCCACATAAATGGCGGTTGGATATGGATTAGAACCTCATCATTCTTCTCTTGGCGGATTCTTGTGTACGGGAACATTGCATCCTTAAACAGAAAGTCCTTCAGTTGATCCAAATGTTATTAAAATTTATAAAAATTTATACTTACTTAACTGTGGAGATTTGATGTGCTGTTTAAGCTTGTCTGCTTCAACTTTTTTCGCAGCCGCAATGGGATCCTTCTTACAATCAAAATACGCATTGAGTATCTTTCTCCGATAATGATTTTGTCTGTCCATATTGTACAGTGCAGTACTGTGTTCAGTGGAGGGTACACCTTACATATCCTTCGAGAGGTCTTTATTGGTTTTTGCTGGATTAGCTTCCAATTCTTGAGCTATAACATTACGAGCAGCTTTTGATACGCGTAATGCTGGTGGAGAGCGATGATTGTGGAAGTTGCCTTCACTGTAAGGGCTATAGCAATATAACTATTGATGGCCAGCAGTAATCCATAAGTAAAACACAACTTGGCAATGTTTTCTCCTTTGCACTTGTTTGTCAACTTGGCGATTGAGGAACTTTTTGCAGACTGGTTTGTATAACTGGCTCAACACAGTCGCAAGTGTCATCTGGGCATGTCATTACACCATTACACCTAATGTAATGATACCTGTGAATGTCTTTGTACACTGTTCCTCCAAATATATTAATACAACTGTACAATATAACTGTTAAAATAAAAAAGTGGAGATTTAATGCTAACATATAAAAGAAAAAGCATGTATACACAATACAACATTTATTTTGAGTGTTTGTTTTCCATCTTCCTTTTTCTTTGCAGCATGGCTATACCAGCATTGATTTTTCTGTGATTATAGGTACAGTACATTTTTCTTTTTGTCTGTGCATATAAGAGGGATGGAGTACCATTTAAATTAAAAGTAGAATGTGATGGGGAACTTGATGGATACGGTGACAGTATTATTTTTGTACTTACGGAACTCTTCATTCTCCCTATACATCTTGATGAATTGTTCCTCTGCCATACGTAGTGCCGTTCCCTCTACACAATTAGGCAGTTTTCTCAATGGTGTGTATGTGTTACATGTAGTGGTGTTAAATGTCTGCTTGAATCAGATATCTGTCCACCTACTCACCTTGCTTTTGATCTTGTTTGTAACGGTGATGTTCCACACAAATCTGTTCGTCTTTTTGTCAAATCTTATTTGTCTTCCAAACGTGCTTACTCAGTTGACTACAAATATGACCTTCTACATGATGATTACCACATTAAAGCGTCTGTAGATATAGACAAATTAAACAAAAGCGAACAAAAATTCCTACTTCGCCTCCGCTCCAACCAGCTTTGCACTCTGTCAAAGATGCGTTACTGGAGCAAGAATCCAAATTATGACACCAAATGTCCTCGGTGTCATTCATCACATGAAGACCAGCAACATTTGCTTCTTGACTGTCGCTATAATAAAACTAAATTACATGATGCGATGGTCAGAATCAATAAGGTTATCCAGGATAATCTGAAACCTGGCTTTGTTATTCGAGGCATTTTTAAATTTTGGGGAGCGCCATATTATTTGACGCAGCGTGGAATTGAAGGAAGCGAAGAAATGTCAGAGTTGCCAGAAGATTGGAGGAGGTCCGATTTATGCTAGTATGCTAGGATATGTTAGTATGGTACACTTTCTAAGCGATTCATCAAGCACTTTAGAGTTCTCAAGCCTCTTTTTGTACTCTGAAAAATTTCTACAATACTCATGGAAACTTCCCATTCCATTTGGACCGCTCGATGTGTTTACAAGGTCAAACTGTGTACACGAGCAATCACCTTCTCGGTGATTTGTATATAT
>JAOPGA020001871.1:0-13807 GCA_026419775.2 Acrasis kona | reverse complement strand
GTTATTTTTTGAATTATATTCTCCTCGCTTATCTGTGGTCTTGACTCTAAAAATTCAATTCGGTCCATTAATTTTTTATAGTCGGGGAACTCTAGACCACTATCAGCTGCTTTTTTCAATGGAGGATCTATTACATCATCCTCAACTTCATTGTCCACCTTCTTGCTTCTCGTTGACCTACGGGGAGCCAAAGTTGTTTTTAATAAAGGAGCTTCAAATTCGTCCTCTGACTCCACTTCTGTTACTGTTATTTTTTTTGGTCTACCCCTTTTTCCAGTTGTCTTCTTTGATGTTGTCTTCTTCGGTGTCTTCTTCTTTGGTGTCTTCTTCGGTGGTGCTTTTTTTGGAGGGGGTGGTTTGTCACTATCCGAGTCTTGAAGGTCATCAATATCAAAGTGCTCAATTAAATATTCCAAAGACAAAAACACATGCAGGTCCATTTCTTTACCTTCCTCAGCATGTTCTCTTACAATTTCTTTCTGCATTCTGAAGGGCAAGGTAATAAAAATATTATCAAAAGAATAGTGTAATTCTTTTACATCACACTTTTGATCATTTAAAAGTTCCATAGCTTTTGAAATATTTAATAAATGTAATATTGGAGCACTCTAAGGATCTGTGCTAACAATTCCCATGATTATAAATTCACCTTCACTTCTTTGAGATGTTACCACATTATCTATTTTATACCAAGTGCCCACAATGTTATCTTTAGCACTCTGACAAATAATAGCATTTTTATCACTTTTTAGTGTACCGATAACTCTTTCGAAGGTGAAACTGCTCATGTCTGCTGTATCGTTCTGGTTCTGATTTGGATGGTCAATTTTGTGATTGGAATGGTTGAATAAAATGTTGGAAGCACTCAAAGCACGATAGAAAGCAGAGAAGAAAATACAAGAGGCTCAAGAAGATAATGGCAACGAAGTCAATAAAATAATTAATAACGCCAAGAATGTTGTGAAATCACAATATTCTACAAAGAAACAAAAAGGGGTGGCTAAGAAATATACCCCAGTGGTCCGTAAGCTCAAATTGTGTGATGAGCAAACACCAAAAAAAACAAAGAAGCTATTAGACAAAGATGAAGCCACAAAAGTTGTTATAGGAGGCTGCTGCAATAATAGATGTATGGATTCGGTCACCATAAAACAAATCTTGAGTTGTCGCAGTATAATGGCTGGAAAAAATGAGCAACAGAGGATGGAATATTTTGTTGCTTTTATCTCTGGTGCATCAATCAAAAAGAAGAACAAATTAGGTGACGAGACATTTAAAATAAATTATCATGTTAATGGAGTTCCCTGCTGTAAATCAGCATTCTGTAAATCATATATGACCACACCATATAAGCTTCGCCGTGCGAAAATTATTGCTATAAGCAAAGCCAAAGTTGATAATCACGGCAACAAAGGCTCAACAAGAAATACACTAAAGTACTCAGAAGCACATGGTTGGTTTTCAACTTACGTTGATTTAATGGGCGACCCAATGCCAAATAGCAACGAAGTTCATCTTCCAGTTTACTGTACTTGGAAAGAAATCTATGAGTCATACACTATTGCTATGCAGGAATATGGTGTCAAAGAAATATACAGCTTAAGTGAATTTATTCGTACTATTAAAGATGAATTTAACCATGTCAAGCGACCAAGTAAATCTCGTCTTGGTAGCAGTCAACTACCTTTCCAATAAATTGTTTATTTTTCCAAAAATGTAAACACCCATAGTACATGTGCTCTCAATATTTTTATCTGATCTACTGCAAAACGTTTTATATACAGAGACAAAAAGGCGGGTGGGTGGGAATTAATTTGTCATTAGACTTCTGTAATAATTCTTCTCTGCTTAAATCAAACATATTTTTTACCGTAATCTTTAAATGTGAGTTGTTTGTTTTCTAAAAAACCTTACCACTGATCACATTATCTTGATCATTTTATACTTTGCAATTCCATTTCCAAATTGCTCTTCAATCCAGCAATTCTTATCGGAATTGCTTACAATACCGCAACTTTGCCTTCTGAAGGGACTGCTCATATCTGTCCTTCGCATCCTCCGCTGTATGCTCCAAGAAATCCGCCATATAATTCGCAATGGTCCAACTGTACTTTGTGGCGTTGTCCAAGACAGATGCTCTTTCCCTCAATTACAGTCAATGACTTTTGCCTTAATGTTTTCTGCATCCGTAATTGATGAAAGGTTTTCTGGTAAAACAATATGTGGGTGATTGAGTACAAACTGCATTAATTCGTCATTAAACTTTTGTAATAATTCTTCTCTGCTTAGATCAAACATTGGCAAATAAAATAAAATAAATTCTTTATTGTAGAGAGTAAATAATATTAGTCTTATAAAAATATAATAAGGTAGTCAACTGGTATTGTTACTCCCTTAAATCCTTGTTAACAAAGTATAAACAAATCAGTTATATTTTCAATTATTTACTTAACTTATTTAATAATTATTTTATTTTCTTTATTTTATATTGAACTATACGACGTTTTTTTAAGTACAAATTTTTAAAATATCTTTTCGTATTTAAAAAAAACACAAAAACAAACATGATCATTCAAGAAATCAAGACTGCTGTTGAGAGGGTACGTGATTTATTCATACTTTGCTGACAAGGCTTTAGAAAGATCACCAGGCAGTGGTGTGGGATAAGGAACTGTCTGATCAAGAATTGGAATTGATTATGGCCATTGTGTGGGGCCAACTCCACACGTTATTAATAATTGTGCTAACGCAGCACTTTGGATGAGACCTGTGGAATGGCTTCCTAACATTTTCTGGCAGGCTGATGGTTCAGATCGCCAGCAGCAAATGTAAGATTTGTAATTAGACTTTGAACTAATAATAGTTTTGGCGCCTGACAATTTTGCCTCTCTTCTACAATCATGTATTTTAAATTAATTTATTATTTTAACGAAGAGAAATCCTTGTAAAAATGGCGTTTATTTTTATATCTCGGTATATTGGTACCTCCTTATGACAATTCTCACAACTTCCTTTACCTTACTATTATATAAAACCTTATTTACGTTTCCTTATTCTCTTTTTCCTCTACTAACAATTGGAATTATATCTTAATAACTTCTTTCCTTCATCCAATATATAACGACAATAACATATTATTCTAAACAACTACGTTCCAATATCCAGAGTAAGATCTCCAAATTTACGCCGATATCGATCAACCTCTGCTGTCCCGTTATTAATCACCCATTCTACAGTCTAATAATAGCACATCTTTAGGAGAACTATCCACGTGGTTCTTTGGGTGGTGGGTGGGTATGTAAGTAGATAGATAGCAATGTACTTGTTTGTTTTGTTAGTTTTTACAACGTTAAAAAATTTCAATGAACTTCAATTTAAACAAAAAAACTGAACCAATCACCTAAATAATTTAATGAACGGATTTCTCTTCTTACAAAAACCTTCGTTTGTCCCCAAACTACAATTTTAACGAAGAGAAATCCTTGTAAAAATGGCACCTTCAGAGATATGCTTACCTTATGCTTTCTTATCCATTCTTTTAATGATCTCATGACAGGTATAATTTTGTTATCTTCCTGCTCCCCCCACTATCAATCAATTGTTGTTTTTGACTTAATAATTTCATGGCGTGTTGTAAAAGAACCGCTCCATCATAATGTTCAATTCTAATAATGTTTGTACAAGCATCTATGATATCATTGTGCTTGTCTTGATTAATAAATGACTACACTCAATCACAGAGTTGCACTTAGAGAGATATAAAACACTAAAACCCTCTTTTATTCGACTACAAACCCATCTCTTTTGTGACCTTCTTTCCAAAGTCCACACTTGACTTAAAATATCTGTCCACGGCATCCGATGACCAATCTCCTAATAATTGAATTGTGGCCCTGGGCATTCCTTGTAGCACTGCTTCACTCGCACCTCCAATCCTTAATGAATGTGAAGTGAAGTTTCCTTCCCATTTCATTGCCGCAGCCACACGTTGTAGCATTCCTGATATACTCTTCGTGTCGATATCACCAAATAACATCTCCCCCGACACCTCCTTCTTCTTCCTCTCGGATAGCAATCTCGACAACCAATAAACCGGACACGTCATGTTGTATGATGGGTCAATGAACACTGATCTTCCATCCTCTCTTGTCTTGGTGGTGGTGAACAACACCCTGTAACCGGTCACTTTGTTGTACGTCACATTACGTATGTCTCTCACCTTCAAGTTTGCAATTTCGCTACCTCTTGCCATACATCTCAGACCCACAGCTATCACGGTACAGATGATAGTGTATTCCTCCTTGCATCCTTCATATCCATCCGCAATAAATTGTTTGAATAGGTTGATTGGGAACGGATCTCTCTTTCTTTTATAACCCGTGGCACTAACCGTCGTTGCCGCTGGAATTAACAACTTCACACTGTCCGCGTTGAGTGCTAGTGTTAAATGTTTCCAATTCAAAGTTGCCGCACGTTGTTTCAAGGCAGCCCAGGCTAAACTGCAAGTACTTCCACTGTTTGTTGATAAGAACAAGTATGTGAAGAATTTTGCTACCGAATCTTCATTAATACTTAAGTTTCTCTTCTTCATGAACTTAGCGAACTTATCCCTGTACGTCTTGTAGGTCCGGTCTGTTGAATCGCGTACTGCATGTTCTCTTATGTCTCTTTCCACTTTTATTAATTGCTCGTCAGTATACTCCTTGTCACTTATCTTGCTTAACTGGTTTCTCAATCCTTCACAAGAGAGATCAGGAGACTTCAGTCAAATTGTCCCCACTTGTCTTGTTCAACGACCTCAATTTCACTGCCAAGATTTTCCAATTCTTCTTGACTGGTTCCACATGGTCGCTTGCGGGCCCCTTCACGAAGCACGCTCCCTTCAGTTCCAGGGCTTCCCCCACCATCATCGATTTCATTTCACCCCACCAATGTTGCGATGGCCAGTTGGGAATTACCAGTACCGCTGTCGCATTCTTGGCTTCGTTGATGTGTCTCAGTACCCTTGGTATCATTGCAAATGCTACACAACAAAAGCTCGTTGTGTTGGACCAGTCTTGGGTGAACGCATCCACACCGCTGGATCCTACTGCTGGATAACGCGTGTTGTAAATCGGCAATTTGGCGTTGTGCGGTGCCGCGAACCGATCTATTTGACAAGGTCCCAGTTGTTCCTGTACCAATTTGAAGCAAGTTTCCGTCATTTCCCAGCCTGAGTGATCCACCGGTAACATAGCTTCTGGCAACACAGACAGTAACATTGGTCTCGCCATTAAGATGTGCCTCTCGAATATCTGAATCCAGATTGCGTTTGAAATCTTTGCTGAATCCACACATGCTGTTGTCGAATTCGTCAATATCTGCCTTGCCTCTAACGAGTTTGACCTCCAAACTAGGTGTGCTTTTTTGATGTTGTGTGCTGTTATTGCGTTTAAAAGTGCTTTTAATTCTTGCACCTCCTGTTGTTCTTCTCTGTACCTTTCTGGTTCTTCTACCAGATCCCCGTCTACCGTTGTTTCCACCCTGTCTTCTTCTTCTACATAAACGGTTTCTACAACTACGGCTCTTGATGGTTGATTGAAACTTCTTCCGTTGAACCTTCTTAGGTTTTCTCTTACCCATGCAAGGTCCCTTCCTAAAGCTTGAGTCCATGACACCTCTACGTCCCACCCAAAATCTTTTGGTTTTCCAGAGGTGACGACCTTGTAGAGTTCTTGAATGTATACGGACGCTGGTAAGAATGCCGTGGAATAAGCAACTATGCATCCTCCTATTCTTGTTAATTCTCTTGCTGTTACTCCTTGATTGGAAGCTACTTTTTGCATCACGGCCTCTATCCTCTCCAGAATGACTTGTACCTTTTGCTCTGGAATAGAAATCGTCATTGTTTTGGAATTCACTATAAATCCTAGAATCTTGAGTTCTGTTGTCGGTGAGAACATCCCCTTGGATGGGTCCCTTATCATACCTAACTCTTTGAATAGTTTGTTCAATGTCTCTATTGCTCTTTGCGCCGCTGCTAAGGTCCGATGGACTCCAAAAAGATCGTCTAGGTACATCGATATATTTAATCCTAGCATCCTTGCCCTTGTAACTAAAACTTTCATGACCTTGGTGAAAATGTACGGGGCTACGCTGTACCCAAACTGCATCACACAGTATTGATAGATGACGTTCTCGAATACAAATGCAAAATAAGGTCTGTATTCCTCTGCTATCTGTAAGTGGAAGTATCCACTGCTCATGTCTGCAGAGAACATGTAGCAACCTTTCCCTTCCATCAATGTCATCTCTAATATTGTCTTGATGTTCTCTAACTTGAACTTGTATTTGTCCATGTTGATGTTCCTGTTGAGTGGTCTCAAGTCCGAAACTAGTCGGTATAATTTGGGTCCGTCCTTGTGCACTAAAAAATACGAGTGTATGAACATCGGATCCTTGCACCGTTCTATGGCATAGGCGTCCGCATATTCCTGATAGAGTGTTCTCACCCATTCCCTCTGCTCTCTTGATAGATTTATTTCTCTTCCTCTCTTGATCCTTAACGTCGGTTTGAACGGCAACTTGACCCCCTGGATGTACTCTAGCACCTGACCAGACGCACCGATGTTCTTCCAAGCTTCCTGATGCTTGGCTATTGAACCTACTGCTTGTTGCAGTAGTGTCTTCGGCTGATAGTCAGATCTTATATGACGAGGTGGAGGCAGCCTGATGCCTTCCAGCTTGGATATCTTTAATCTTGGTGAAGCATTTCTCATCCGTGTGTCCAGGTTTTGAGCAGTAGGTGCATGCAACTCCAAATCTTTTCGGTTCCTCTTCATCCCCACGAAATGGCCGTTCCGCTCTCTTAAGGTATGTTGCGTACTTCGCTCTTCTTCCTTGTAGTAGCTCCGCTTCTAAGACTAGTTCCTCATCCGCAAGCTTCAACCTTTCCGCTAAGGTCTTATCACCGTTCTTGCTGGCATCCAACCTTGCTACTTCTCGATTGTAAACGTTCCCAATGTAAAATTTCGACAATCCGTTATCTAGTGCCTTTTGTGTATTTGTGATGGCCTTGTGTAGTACCTCAAAGTGTGTAGAGTTCTTGAAGGTTTCAGGGAGGTTGTCCAATAAGAACTCAGCTCTCCTGTTAGCTGCCGCGGTTTCCTTCCTTTCTAAAAGCTCTCTTCTCTTCTCCTTGGTCTGTAGTAGAGCGATAGGCATTAAACTGTCCTCTTCCGACCTTCTCTTGCCTTCTTCCACTTCGAATTTTAATGCTTTGATTGTGGCTTCCTGGGCATTTGCATGCGCCACTAACGTTTTGATATTGTCCGCCGCCTGTTCCTTGACCTCGCGTATAGCCTCAGTAAAGTTGGCTTTGAATTCTCTTAACCAGGCTCTCTGATTCTGTTCATCTGCCTCCCGTCTTGGTTGGTTGTCCTCTTGTAAATTGTTGTTCCTTGGTTGGTTGTCCACCAGCTCTCCCGGAGCTCTTTCCTGTTGAGGACCGGCTTGGATAATCTCCGGTTCTTCCTCTTTCTCAATCAAACTCCATATTTTCGCTACTAAAGATTCATGTGCGGTCCTAGCACTTGGGAATCTTCCGGTCAAAGTCTTAAGTGCCCCTCTCAAGCTGTCAGTAGACAACTCCCTTACACTGTCGACTGTTGGGTAATTTCTCTTTGTGTAGTTCATGATGTAAGTAGATAGATGGCAATGTACTTGTTTGTTTTGTTAGTTTTCACAACGTTAAAAAATTTCAATGAACTTCAATTTAAACAAAAAACTGAACCAATCACCTAAATAATTTAATGAACGGATTTCTCTTCTTACAAAAACCTTCGTTTGTCCCCAAACTACAATTTTAAAAAAATTAATTATTATTTTTTATTAATTTATTTTTTATTAATTAATTATCAATTTTATATACTTTTTATTCAACATTTTTTGTACATAATAAATGTTTTTCACTTAAAAAAGATAAAGCAAATATAAAACTTCATCATCCTAAAATTGGACAAGATAGTAAAGATAAACCCAAAGGATCCATCATTCAACTCTCTGATTTTTCTCTGCCTTTGCTCCAACAGTTGCAACTACTGATTACATGCTAAACGTGAGGACAGCTTGTAACCTGAGGATAATACTCAGACTTTTTACAAAAAAAAACATGATGGAAATCCTCCGGATTCCGGAGAATGAAAATCTGACAGCTGGTGTAGATAACAATTTTGCCGAGTACCAATAAAAGTTAGATTGAGTCTTTTCCACTGTCTTATTGTATTTCTTTCAAAAGTATATTCCTCCATAATTTACAAGCGGTTATTTTCACCAACACATTCAGAACTAACTTTTACCCCGGCTTCACACGGTAAGCACATTTTCAAAATGTCCTTTGCTGTCATGCATTCGCTCAGTAGTGGAATCTACAACCATCAAGCACTTCCAGGTTGTTTATTATACCAAGCTACCACCCACCAAGCAACCGGCTTCACAGTTGAAGTCTCTAGCATCGACTTTTTTTTGTATAAATCGCATTCTGCGAAAAGCTTTATTAGAATAAATTTACATATTTATAAATGACTCTATACAGCCGAAGGCCCGCCTAGCTTGGCGGATTTGATGGCGTGTGTTGCGCAACGCGCGTGCCAGATGGAGTAGCTTTACGCTTGTCAGTCATAGGATGTTCGTCAAAATCAAAACCACTCTGGTACAGTGTAAAAGGAAGACCCCAGAATTTAAATGAGCCCTTTATAAGTGAACCTGGCAGCAAATTGCTGCAAATCAGTTCATTAATTGATCGCATTGCATCATATGTGTATGGAAGTCTCTAGCATCGACAACCACTATGAAGCAACCTTCTTAACTAAAGTCAAACCCCTTGAAAAAAAGCTTGAAGAGTACCACTGGGAGAGCAGCAACTTCTCCATTATGGTATACTGGAGTGGTTTAAAAATAGCGAAGGAGGTAGCATCGGGAACTGACAAGAGAGACTGATGGATCTGGATTGTTTTGTCTAAGTACTTTTATTAAGCGGGGGATGATTACAAAAGAGTTCAAGGGTCAACCTTACAAACTAGTGACCGTTACTGATGATGAAGGTTACTCTTCAAGAGTCAGGGTATTGTATGGACCACCCCCAGACGTGAAGAAGAAACTTTCAAAAGAAAAGAGACGGCAGAGAAAGTTGTTTTTCAAAAATAAAAGCACAATTTTGAAACCAAAAAATGTAGACCAACCAAACGTTGTTAAACAACTCATCTCCACATTCCAAAAACCGAAAATATGGAACACAAATGACAGCATGCATCCAGTCAATAAACACGCATTAGATGAGGACTTTGAAACAGACCATCTAGAGGATAAATTCATCCCAGATTATGCTTTCGAAGGTTGAACAGAAGATGAAGCTGAAACTAATACAGAGTACACAGGATCGGATAAAATAGAAGATCTCACTCGTATTGTTCAAAATATGATTCAAATAAACATCGACAACATGGAGAGTGTTAGACAGCTGAGAGCACAAATAAAACAGACCAGCAACAGAATGCATAGTTTGAATGCCAACCATGAAGGGTTTATTAAACAAATTCGTAACAAACTCTTCACAAGCAACCAAGCACTAGCTTGCGCATTTAGGACACTAAATGTTTGTTAACAAACAAATATTGTTGTGTGCCTTCAACATTCAAGGAGGCTTGGTGGATTGTGCCACCAACTGCGCAAACAAAACCTGCATTAACAATATCAAACTTTTTATGAAGAACAACCACATTGACATTTTGGCCCTATCAGAAACGCACACTAATGCAGGAGACTCAATTGGAATAGAAAAGGAATTTAAAAATGACAAAGTTTTCCTCGCCCCAGTCCTCGACCATAGGAAACACGGAGCGGGAATCATTATAAGTGGGAGATGCAATGCATCTATCATCAGAGTTGAAACTAGTGAACAACCTGGCAGAGCCATTATGGTATCAACAGTTATTTTTGGCAAACCCATCACTATTATAAGCGTATACTTACCCACTAGCCCCGATAATGTGGATTCGGATCTTGAGTGCAACAAAGTAGAGGATGACATAAAAGCTTGGGTAGATACTGCTTCCAAACTCTCACATGATGTAGTAGTACTTGGAGACCTTAATGTAAATATCCACACCAAACATAAGAGAGCGAAGAGAATAAGGAAAATCTCTACTGCATATAGCCTTCAAACAGCCTTCATAAATGTGCCTACAGAAGATAAAGGAGGGTGCCTCGACAATATCCTATACAGGATACAAGACATAAAAAACTACCATTCCAACACAATTGAAAATGTACCAAAAAAATCATCGCACATAGCTGTTCAAATCAAATATCAGATCGGAATATACCAAGGCGAACCAGTCCCAATCTATGATTTTAACGGAAGTCAAATACAAAATATATGCTCAAAAACAGAAGAGTTGATAAGCAAATTAAAAAAGCCAAACATCTCGGATGTTCTAGTATGTTGGTTGGAAGAACTCAAGAAACTAAAAGTTAAGGTCAACAGAGGCACAAAAAGAGCAATTGCATTTGACAGCCCGACTGCACGTAATCTCCGATTTGAAATGCGTACAATAGATAGAGCGAGAAAAGGACTGAAGATTGATCTAAATAGAGCCGAGATACTAAGAATCAGAGACAAGATCAATAACATTGGAAGACGTTACGGAATCACAACTAATTCCCCATACTGTCAAATCATCAAAAATGTTGGATGGGAGGTCTACACCAACATTCGAGAAACCCTAAACGAAGAAATAGGAAGGATGACGTCAGCACACAATAAACAGTGGGAACATCAGATGATCCAAAATGCGAAAGCCCTCTGGAGTCATGTAAAAGGACAGAAGGATAATTACAGCATCTACACCATCAAAGACGATTCTGGGAGAATCACTAGGGACGCAATAGAGGTACAAAAAGCTTTCACAAAGTCATACCAGGAGCGTTTCAAAAAATCAAACCCCTGACATACCAGATGACATTAAAGCACTTTTATCCAACACATCAAAACCCTGGGATAAAAACACCATCAACCTCTTCTACCAAAATATCACATCAAAAGACATTTTGGAAGCAATAAAAAACGGCACAAAGACATCCGGCCTCAATGGAGTTCCCTGTGAACTACTACTTAACGCAGGACCAATTACAATGGATACAGTTGTAAACTCCTTTAATAATATAATCAAGGGTTCTGAACCTCTCCTTGATACACTCAAAACAGCATACGTTACATTATTACCGAAGACCAAGAAGGCAGAAGAGCGTTTGATCATACCAAATTTCCAACCAATTGCAGTGTTACCCATAGTATATAGAGTATTCATGCGTATTCTGAATGATAAGATGGCCAAGGCAACCGCTAGTGTAGGAGCACAATCCTCTGAACAAAGAGGGTTTCTTAGAGGCAGTAGTACAGCTGACCTCGCAACCGCCCTCACAAACATCATGACAGATTCACAGAGCAACAAGAAGAATTTATACCTAACATTAATTGATTTCTCAGACGCATATGGCTCCCTAATACACAGTAGACTCATGGAGATACTGAAATTAATTAAATTCCCTCAACCAGTTGTCAACCTGATAAACAACATATACCAAAATCACCGCATTAGAATTAAGACAGGATATGGATTAACAGAAACCATTCATATTGGTAGAGGAGTTCCACAAGGAGACCCGTTATCCCCCCTCATTTTCAACCTGTACACGGAAGTCATATGTAGAATAGTAAAGCAATTAAAACTAGGATATACAACACGGGGAGGAGTAACAATGAATATCCTTGGCTACGCCGACGACCTTACAATTGCCACTTCGTCAGAACAGAAAAGAAACAGGGTTCTCGATAAAATATCAACAATCTGTGACTCACTCGGATTGAAAATTAACATGAAGAAGAGTATCTGTGTCAATTATAAATGGAAGGGAAGAAACAAGTAACGGACGAGTCTACCTGGAAAGAGATGGATGTCCTAAAAGACTATAAAAAACCAATCAAATATCTTTGTTTCAAGATCTCATACCATCAAGGAGGAGCAGAAAACTGCGCAGACATAAAACAAAAAATAAGAGGTAAACTTGCTCCACTGAACCTCAGAGGAATCCATCCGGACCGAGCCATGAATATCATAAACACAATGGCAAAAGGAACCGTGAGATATTTCACACAACTTGGCCACTATACCGAAAACGGCCTATATACAATTGATGTTTCCGTAAGAGCAGTGGCAAGAAGGACTATTTTTGGAAACAACACCATTCCATGCACATTGGTCCATAGGGACAGAGAGGAAGGTGGATTAGGTATCTGTTCCGCCCAGGAAATAGCGGATCTTGGCCGATTGCAGAACACAATTAGATCGCTGAATAACAAATTCATAATCACCAGGCGTACCACCATAAATGAATGCGAGAAGGCACCGGAGGACATAACTGAAAAATCCAAAAACAAAATTTGGGGCGCGTTGGCCATTTGTAAAAAATATGGTCTATTTTTATCAAAAGGAACTAAATTAAACGCAGTTACCTTCCTGCGACAAACCCAGAAAACCTCAAACTGGATTGGAGAAAGATATGATATATGGATTGACGGCTCGTTTGACTTGGAAACAAGAGAAGGAGGAGGAGGAATAGTGTATTATGACCATGCTACAGATTTGGAAATCAAAAGGACTAATTTCGCCATCCCTAACATAAATAGTTCCACAGAAGCTGAGATGTATACCGCAATTGTCGCAGTGGCAAGCCTACCAAAAAACAGTGCCGCTCTAATAAGAGTGGATAACAGGGCAGCTAGCCGCATGAAAAAGGACACTAAAATCTGCGGCATCTTGGGACGGGCATTCTGGGGCTGGGTAAAGAAACTGAATTTGTGGGTCAGAATGATGTGGGTAGAAGGTCACGCCGATGACGAAAGAAACAAGGAAGCGGACGAAGAAAGTAGAGAAGGGAGGATCCAAAACACGAGAGTTCTAGACACTATACTCATAATCAAATCAGCACTAAACRAATTTATTTGGATATGCGAAAACGGAGTATGCCTGAGCATTGAACGAGTGGTTCACAATTTCTTACAGAAGATTGARAAAACAAACCAAGTGAACCCAGTGTTCAGCCCAGCAACGCTACAACCATGCTCAAGTAAAGCATACATGAGAGACATTTGGAGTACCCTGCTGTCACCTCTAACGAGTAACACACTTATAAAAGCAAGAGTGGACGGATTCTACAATATCACAAGGAAAAGCACAATCCAAAAATGCATTGACTGTGACGAACCCATGACGATCTCTCATCGACTTCTCGAATGCCTGCATACAAAAGATACTGTGGCTCAAATGATAAAGAGTATTCAAAATTTCCTCCGTCTCCATGGAATCTCACAAAAACCCAGACTTTATGACGACACAGGATGGGAGATTTTGGAAGACAATCCTACGAAAGACCTCCTAATAGGGATAAGAGGAACAGTAACAAACAATGCATGGAGAACCTCGTATCACACCGTCGGGGCGAAAATCCTAGACAAAGATCCCGATATCACAAATAAAGTAATGTCCAAACTCGTACCTAAAAAGTTAGTAAAAATCAAAACCGGAGTTCTTAGTCTCCTGGCCCCCGTTGTAAACGCTTTGATGTGTACCCAACCCATAATTCGCCCTCCCTCTAACGAACTAGCCGTTACGAGTGTCAATTACCATTAAATTGATCGGAATATTGAGCCTAGATGTTTCCAAGAGGAAGGCAGTGGTGGAGATCTCTGCACCGAAGAAGAACAGAGGAG
>JAOPGA020001870.1:0-14518 GCA_026419775.2 Acrasis kona | reverse complement strand
CCGAAAAATCTCTACAATACTCATGGAAACTTCCCGTTCCATTTGGACCGCTCGATGTGTTTACAAGGCAAACTGTGAACACGAGCAATCACCTTCTCGGTGATTTGTATATATAATTTTTTGTGTAAGGTAACTCATCAATAACTATTGACGGGGGTTGTAAAACTACCAATAAACTTTCAGGCTTATCCCTGTTTTCTAAAAGACAAAATAGATTACCACTGGTACCATTAAGATCTGATCTTTTCTTTAGCATTGCTAAATCATCAACAATGAATAACTTGTATACATTTGGGTCCAAATCTTTTAAAAGTTTGATAGCATCTTCAAAATATTTACATACATTTTCTATAGCTTCTTTTCCTTTGTATAATCCAAATGTAATATGGCCTAATCGACTTTGACAGCTAATTACAGCACTATTTACAATAGCAATTGAAGCTTGAACGAAATTTTTAGATGCACCATCAATAGAAGTTTTCACCCATATTTTATCAGGGAATTTATTGGTAGGGAATGCTATTTTAGTAAGGTATTGAACTATTGTAAGCGGATTTGCCCATGACCCATTAATATCAACAGTAGTCATCTTGAATGTATTTACTTGGTAACCAACCAAGAAGAAAAAGGTAACTGGTCAATATAAAATACGAATGATCCGAAATCATCAGTAGGTCTTTGATATACAATACGTAATCTTTAGATGGTGCCAATAATTCCTTCATGTATTTTATTTTTGATCTAACTAGTTGCATGTTTGCCTGACTAATTTTCATATAATAATCTAATACAAGAGAAAACAAGTTAGGATTCTCATCAAATAGTAGAACAATCAAACTGAACAGGTTTTGACCGCAATTTGATAATAAACCTATCAGTACACTAACTATTCCAATTAGTCGATCTATACGCGATTTTCTTTCAAGGAACTCAACACCTGTTACAGGTCTCCTTAGCCCCTGATCACTGGTAATTGGAATGATAAACGAGTTACAAGTCTCTGATTCAAGGCTAAGCACTTCTTTTATATCTACCCGTGATTTATCTAGGTGCAGATTTTTATTATCAGGTAATACTCCCTTACCAGTATAATAATCCATGCCAGATTTAAAATTTTCTATATATGATGGCTTGAAGACGGTTAAATTAGTGAGAGGTGTATAGTCTTGAAATTTTTTACGGGAGGGTGGTTCAGTAGCCCCTGTTTGATGATTTTGAGAAACAGTTAACAAATGCTCGGTTGGAATATTGATTATAACATTGGAGGAAGGTGATGAAGATGGTGGTGAAGGTACATTATTTGATGTTGTATTATTCCAAGATGATTGGTGAGGGATGTCTATAAATACATCATCTGGGTTCTTCTCAATTGCCGATGCAAATGAACGCATGGTTTCATCAAATTGGCCTTGATGGATGTCCCTTGGTGTTGTTGGTGGAGAAGGAAAATCTTCCTGTGAAGCAACGCGTGACATTGGTGTTGGAGTAAAAGTTTGGAGTGGTGTAGATATGGGAGTTGAGATTGGTGATAATGTCTGGTTGAAATGATTTGTAGGAGTCTGAATTGGGGKTGAGTAAGTTGGTGTTTGTATGGGTGTAGAATTAAGTGTTGTYGAACGATGTTTGTGTGATTCGTCAACAAATTCAAAATCAAACCATTATGATTCATTTGGTGATAGCATGTGTTTCGAGCGGGATGTACGTGTAAATTTGAACTGACAGATCTGTAATGTTTTAAATTATTACTGTCAATGGTGTTACAGGCCTTGATAGTGATGACCTGTAATTATTTGGTATGTATGGCTTGTTAACCTGCTGCATAACACCTTGTCCTTGAATACAATGTACATTGTTGAGGAACCATGGGAAACTTGATTGATAGTTTGTGTTCATATTCTCTGCTTGCTTGTGAATACTGCTGTGTTACGTTTTTTATTTTTTGTTGTGTTCAAGTCCGAAAACTCAAACACAACTTCAATCCAATGGCTTCCAGAAAATTTCAAACATTGTTTACAAAAAAACATTTATTTACAAAACATCACTTACACTTTTTCAAAATTCTTCTATGATCTTTCACAAAATAACTTCCTCCTTTCAATCTTAATACCTTTGCAACAGCATTCACTAACGCTTGACTGATTTGTATAGCTGATCCGACACGTGCAAATTTTCTCTTATCTTTAAAAATTGTTGGCATAGTAAAGTGTACATCCTCCTGACCCCTCCACACCATCTCGACAATTCCATCACAATCATTTAAACAAGCTGCAACTTTATAAGATGATACACAAAATTCACCATGTTTACCATCAAATCCACTAGCTTTTGTAGCAAATTCCCCAGTACCTTTTTTTATTGGAGCAAAGATTCCATACACCCACTTCTGTTTGTCTCTATCTAGATGTGGTGCAGATACGTAATTTAATGAAACAAATAAATTGGAAGCAAATGGCTTCTTGCATGCTCCAAAATTGAGCTGAGAGAATGACGGAACTTTTGTATCACTAGCAACTTGAACCACAGATTTAAACATAGTGGGGACAAGAAATTTAAAATATTTCTGATAAATGTTTTCTACCCATTTCAAATTTTGTTGTTCTCTATCCCATAGTTTCTTTTTAATTGGGTTGTTATATATTGTTCCCTTGGGAGCATATCGACCGAAGAAGAATCCCTTCTCGTAACCGGGTCTGTATCCATATGCGTAGCACGTTCCCCTACTACCAGCTCTCTTAAATGCTCCATTGCTATGATTTGAATTCAAATGTTTTTTTGACATAATGAAGTAGTTCATTAGTTTTTGAATGTCGTTAAATTTTGTTTGGTCTTTTCTCAGTTCTTCAAATGAGGTGAACTTAGCAACAAATCTTGTATCATTTGTGACTTTGTCTGTAATGATTGTAGTGTTCCTATTTATGCGCATCCATCCGTGAAATTTTGACGTTGACTTATTACATCCACAGGTACAGGTACTATTGTACCATTCATTATGGTCATGTGGAAATACATCACTTGGTAGCTGTTTGTGAAATGGACACTGTTGTCTCATTTTCTGAAATGTATATATATCTCGTGGATTGATGTTTGGGACTACTTGTAATTTCACATTTCTGCTATTATCTCTTTTTATTTCTGTCCTACGGCTCTTGCGGTAAAGTTTTTTTCCTGGTGATTGTTTGCGGTGCACCTTTGATGTAGTAGAGACCATAATAGTTTGATGTAAAAGTTTAATTACAACAAGTATCAAACCTCTACATCCGCACTAAATTTGTGTCATTCTGTAGTTGTGATTCTTGTGAGCGTTGGATTGTGCGCTTGTATACGAGATGATTGAGAACACCTGACCTCTGTTGCAACTGATGCGGTAGAAGTCACTAAAGGTGAAAAGGGTTGTCCAGGTAATGCTGTAATGCCCCCCTCTACCGAGTGAAGGTAGACCTGTTATCAGATGGCACAAGTTTTACTCCATTTATTTTTAAAGAAGATTTATTAAGAACAATAAGCCCACACTCCAGGAAGCACTTCACACTCAGTAATTTGATCAAAAGTACAATAGACCCTGCCATATCGTTCTTGAACGGCAATAGGTGCATCCTCCACAGCAGGCACTTCGTTACGCTCTTCCACTGGTACATCATCCACGACGGGGTCGTAAACTATCTCGTAGGGAGTTGCTGGCTTGTATACAGTACGTGTTGGTCTAACTTTCATTATATTTCTTTGTTCATTGGCATCTGGTCATCATCGTTTTGCTTTTATAGTGGCCGTTTCAAAATGGAATATTCAATAATTTATTTGGGAAGAGGATAATATTTTATTTAAAACATAGACCATATTGGGCCTTCAATAGAGGAATACCAAATTACTGGGTCTGTATTGTTTTGCTCATTGCTAGGCCTCAACCCAATCAATCTTTCGAGCCGCAACTCAACTGAGACCTCAATCTCAGGGTTCTCAGAATCGATGGATCCCGCAAGATTCCTTAGTATGACCCTTCGGGCATACTTGTCAACAGTCATGTCTATTGTCAAAATCCTGTTTCCTTTTAAAACATTTCAAAATGAACTGACATGATCTCATCCCATAATGTTCATTATACTTTAAATATGCAGATATATAAACTTTTCATTTTATTAGAATAACAATGATTGAAAGATGTATTAGATCAAACACATTACGTATTGGTCTTTTCATTCAAATTAGCCAGATTTTTCAGTTTTTTGGATGAACAAACAAAATAAATATGAAGTAATTAATTTATTGCATGTTTTCCAGCTCGTCGAGCTCCGCTTTGACCCTCAATGCGTCCTTTTTGTTGGCCAGATGATTGCGCTGCTGCTCTAACCAAGCCTCCTTTAGCTCGATTTCTTGATTAACATTGATTATTGTATGTTGATGCCTGTCCTCTTGGGCACTCTCGTCTTGACAGTATTCCTGTGTACTCTCCTGATTGCTACTTGATTCGTTGACCTCACTATCTCTCTTGCCCACTTCTTGTATGATTGATTGCACAAAGGTCCATGTCACTGCTTGAGTCAGTGTCGTAGCTAAAGTTCAGATCTCTTTGAGGTTGACGGCAAACTCTCTCTGGGTACATCTGGGTCAAGGTAGTCTGGTTTGACATTGTTTGGTGTTTTGTTTGAAATTGTTTGTGAACGTCTACTTATTTCGTTTTAAAGGCAATCTTTCACTATATTAAGTCAATTGTTATCGCATCTTTCAACGGCGATGAGGCATCTTTTTAAAGATTCTTGGTTCTTGCCTTAGAAGTTGAAAAGTGTTCTTTTTTCCAAACAGGACCTTAATTTTTCTGTACTTCGTATTTTATTAACAGCCGGGACCTGTACCTTAAAGGATATTGAGTCTATAAAGATTTATATACCGGAATCTTTTCGACTTACTATTCCATTGTGCATCTTCTTCACAGTGTGAAAGTATTTTTAGACAGGTTGACCATGTACTTGTAGAATTTTTACTAAATGAAATACAACAAGAAAGGCAGGAGAGGTCACAACACTAGAGCAAGCAAGGCACTACTAGAGTTGAGATTTAGTGCTGGTTCATATGCAATAGATCTCTTTTGAAAAATTTTTTTTCATTAAATCTATTTTTTATTCAATTTAAATGATCCCATATATTCAATCATCAGAAGGACGAAATCTCTTCAGAGGATTTTTGTCAAAGGGACAGAAGGTGTCAAGATCAACCTTGTCTGGATAATTGAACAAGCCCTTATCTGAATCCTCTGATACCTGGTTAAAATTAGTTGGTACTTAGGTGGTGGTTGGTTCATGGGAAGTAGTTGAATCTTGGGTAGTGTCATGTAGCTTGGTAGTGCTTGGTTCATGGCAAGTTTCTTTATACTTGTACTTTGGATTGGCGTTTGATCTTGCTGGGTTCTTTCTAGTCATATGAGCAAAGTGGATTGTTTGTTTTTGTTTTTGTATTAAAAGTTTTTGATGTCTTGTATTTTTTATTTAAGGAAGGGAGATGCTCTATAAAAGTAGCCTTAAGCTACTTCAAGTGTTTGTCCAAGCCGACAGTGATAGAACTCCTAAGTCCAATGATCTCCTTGATCAAGTAGACATGATACCCCTCGAAGCTCTTGGACATCAATTCGACAACCAAGTGGGCATTGTGGTGCAGGCTACCCTGAGCTGTGCGGTCATGGCTTGCAAAACAATTGAACAAGCTATCTCTATGCAGGAAATCATGAACCAACCAGACAGGCCATGCTGGCGCTCAAATGTAAACCCATCGGACAACTGCTGTACGTTAGCTATAAAAGACCAAATGATTACACCAATGATTCTGGTACCCATCATACTGGGTATAAACAACTACTGCATTATTACTGTTTCCATAAGACTAACAGTAGTAACTTTATAACTAATTAAATGAGCTTTTGTAACTGGGACCAATATTTCATTCCATCATTTACAATGAAGTCGGGTATAAATAGCGTGTGTGAATGATTTGTGTTAATTGTTCGAAAATAATACTTTCACACACACTATCATCATCATTTCATATTGTCCTCTGGTTCCGCTATTTCTATTGTTGATGCATTCAAGGCTCTATTACCCAAGAATGGCATCACTCCCACCCATCCCGCCCTAGGATTCGCAATTTTAGCACCCGTCTGCGAGCGAAGCGAGCCCGTCCCGCAGCCTATGTTCTTATACCTACAGAACATTTATCGCAAACGCATGTTTATTTGATAAACTGCTCAAGAGCTGATCATTTTAGTCATAATTGTACAATTATTTGAAATAAACAGTACGAGCTGAAAGTCGTAGCATTTTGTAAAATTGCGAATTAAATTAGTAGATAAGGTTATAGATATTGGGCAACCCATCACTTCTTAAAAAGCATTCAAAGATTATCCTAATGAACAGTATTAAATCTACTTCCCAGAATTGTGCAAGATAAATTTAATCCAAGGAACACACAAGATCAACAACATCACCTTCACCCTAAATCCCACCAGAAACCACTTTAGAAAAATTGATGAACAGTGGGATAGAGGATCTACAGACAGACTATTGGCAGCGACAAGAAGAACAACAAACTGTGGAGAGACACCAAAGACGGAGTGGAATGTGAGGACACCGAAACGGTCGCCAAATTGTCTTCTTCTCTGCAGAGCTTTTTCACCTTATTTGGGAATCAATTTAGTTTTCAAACCTTCAATTTTGTGGTGCGGTCTTTTTCGTGACGTTCCGCGGAACACAAAAAAAAAGTTTGGAGGCCCTCCACGGAGAAAGAAAACATAATCTTTATTAAAATCGTACATTGTTGAAGGTACAGTTTTTGAACACCATTTGTTTAGAAGAACCTCCACTTGGACTTCGAACGATCTCTTCTTGTGCGACTTCTTCAACACCAACATCAGGACTTTCATAACCTTCCAGATCTTCTCCCACCACAACATGTTCCGTTGTATCCACAGCCACCTTGGGAGTACTTGGTTTCATTCTCGCTAGTACATTGTTCACCAGCTTTGAGGTACTTTGAATACTGGATGTAGTTTTGTCGATGTACTCCTGGAAAGTATTCATGTTCTTGTGGCGTAACATTGTTTGGATTTGACTCGCCTGAAATCCATTCTCCGCCATTAAAGTACCTAACGACCTTTTCCCTGTGTATGAAGTATATCTGTCCAATCCAACACGTGGTTTTGTGTATCGATGTTTTCTCTCATTAGTGGGAACACCATTATTAATCTCCCACTGTACATCTTCAGGAAGCATATGTTTATACTTCATGAGAACACGTTTGAAAATTTCGGCAAGAAAAGATAAATTTTAAAGCTTCAGTTTTGCTTACTGGAATTAATGAAAAAACCCAGAAAACATACAACAGCAACAATGAGTTATGGGCTAAATTCATTGTTACATTCAATATAACAGGTGATGACATTTATACATCTGATTCTGTCGCTAGATATATGGACTGGCTTAAGAAGGAAGGTATCAATAATACAAGCTCATACCATTCTGCTCTCAACAATCATCTCCTTACAATTGGGAAAACAATTCAACAACTGCCAGGTTCAGCAATTGTGTTGAAAATCCTTAAGACACACAAGAAATCAAATGACCCACAGAAAGCGGAAACAATATCCGCTGAACTTATTTTTTACATTTTAACTCATTATCCAGAGGATGATGAGCATATTTCAGATAAGGTTGTATTTTTGATGCTTGTTCTAATAGGTTTTAGAAGGAAGGAGGTGAAGAAGGTTATTAACATTCATTTGAATGCGACAAAGACAGGTCAGGCAGATGGTGTTCTTAATGCTATACAAGACTCCCAAGAAATATGTCCATATCGCATTTTTATGGAATATTGTCGTAGATGCATGCGTGATGCACAAGAGACAATTGTAAATGATAGTTTGGTTGGAAGAGTGTTTAGGCATGCCAAGAAAAGGAAGGGTGTTGTATACTTTAGTGAAAAGTCACCAATTGTCCAACTTCTCGAGCAACTTTTGTTTCTTAGTAGGCCTACCATCTTTTGCTGAAGGAATAATAGGCCTGTTTGCATTTGTTCCGTAGAAGTATTCAGGACCAGTGTTCTTTCTTTGCACTTCTACGTCTCCTCCACGGATGTTCACTACCTCATTAAAGATTTTATCCTTAATAGCCTCTGCGTCTGTGTATGTTGTACCACGTGAAATATGTACACAATTGTTAGCAAGGTACTCTTTGTGGATGTTCTGTCTGTTGGTCATAATAATTGTGGTCAATGTATCAAACTACTGTATTTGTATTATTTGATTTAGACAAAGTTTTTTTATTCCCTCACTCGTTTACAAAGATTCTCACTCTTTCGTCACTCGCTCCGCTCGTTCCTCACTCGTTCAAATCTTTGTTGCACTCGTGCGGGAATAAAAAAACTATCAAAATTCTAGGAGAACATGGATCATCAAAGGCATCTTTACCACCATCCAACTCACAGGCCTCCCCCAATAACTTCACACCTCGCCCCAAATAGTCCATCAGCACAGACAACTCAGATTAACAGGGAAAATGGCAGTCCACTATCACCCCCACCAGCCCCCCAACTAATAGTCAGTGAAGACTCATCTGAAGAAGAAGTCCAAACTCCCAAAAAAAAGGGTTATTACCAGATCTCCAAAGTCTAAGAAAAGTCCAATCAGCCTCACCACCCACCAAAAATTGGATATAATAATGGAGAGACTGTCTGAAATAGAAACTACATTTAGTGAAGACAAGAGAAGAAGACAAAAGGAAATTGATGAAATCCTCGAATTCAAAGTGACGCCCCAGGAAAACAAGAATGAAGAAGACACAGACTTTTTTTTTTATAAATCGCATTCTGCAAAAAGCTTTATTAGAATAAATTTACATATTATATTGTTAATCCACCGATTTTGCTACATTTTTTGCTCAAACCAGTATATACCAGAGAACAATCGAGATGTCGAATAGGGTTTCACATAAAGGAGAGTTTGCAGGACCGACCGGTGTAGGCGATTCTATAAACAATAAGGAGATAAAAGGTAATTTCGAGGATAGAATATCCGTCAGAGTACCGTCAGGCTCGTTAGATTCTGAGAGCACTTCAGAGGATGAGTACAAGAGATTTCACAGACAACAGGCRAAAGTGACACCATGGTCAAAGGTCTTGGTCAGCACGCGAGATAAGCCRGAAGTTGCTAAAATAATGGAGAAGTGGCGTGTGGATCCGGACACTTCATTCGAATTATCCGAAGGAAACATAGAAGGGATAGAAAAGGATTCGGCGATGGTATTCACACAGTTAATCAAGAAGGATCTACACATTCGACAAGAATTCCTAAAATTGGTCGCGAGTAAGAAGAAGACCGAGTCTGAGAAGAAAGCGAAGGAATCGGAGAACATGGAGAAAACAATCTCTACATTAAAGTCCGAGATGCCGACCATTAGGTTGAAGTACATTATCGAGGATTTATTTAAATTCGAGAAATTCCTTGCAAGACATAACTTTGAAATCTCCAAGTATTTGCCACTATTCATGAGCTGTGTTGAGGATGGTTTAGTGAACAACGTGAGAAAACTGTCAGAGAGCAAGTTGTTGGAAGGGAAGTCATGGAGAGAACGCAAGAAGGAATTGTTGGAAAAGCTAACCGGTAAAAGGGTTACAGAGTACATGTCCTTGTTCAGGAAGATTAGACCAAGAAGGAACGAGACTTATGATGAGTATCATCAGCGTTTCTCGTCATATATGGAGATTCTAGACGTGAGCAATGCGGATGCAGAGCTTATATATTATGAAAGTGTGGATCAAATCGCCAAACTGCAAGCACAGATCAGGGTATTTAGGACTCAACATGCGGACACGGATTATGAATACAGGCCAGAAGTCCGTGGGTATTACGAGACAATTAAATATGTCTTCAACTATGTGGGAACACCATTGTCATCGGTATATTTTGACAAGAATGGTTACCCAGCAGGGGTGTTCTCTTCAGCAGTAAAGCCAACAGGAAGAGAGAGCACAGATGCAGAGGAGCATCATGACTCCAACTCAAACCTAAAGAAGAGGCATAGGGACGATAGGAGAGGCAAAGATCATTATAATAAAGATTGCGGCAGGGATGATAAGAAGAGAAAAAAAGACGACAAGAACAACGACAGGATGTCAAGAGATAAGTAATTATCTGTTATAAGTGTGGTGGCAAGGGACACGTGCAACCAGACTGCAAGAAGGAGTTCAAGAAAGGAATTGTTGAACCCGACTTGTACATGCCTCCTGAGCTTAAAGAGAGGAAGGAGAGGAACAAGAAAAATAAGAAGCCTAAAGTTGCTTCGACAAATAATTTGTCATTCTTTTTATCAGAAGTGGAAGCAAACACGGCGGAGATGAATACGGCAGAGAGCAGACACCTAGTTAGATGCGACATCAATGCTATGGATGGGCAGCGTGATATTCTCAGTTCAAATGAGAATGTGGTTGTCAAAGAGAAAGAAGATACGAGTGGACATGAGATCCAAATTGCACCACTTGAGGTTGGTAAGGCTAAAATTAATGGCCAAGAAGTTGAGGTCTTGTTAGATACAGCAGCGGCAGCATCCTGTATGACGATTGACGCGGCAAGAAAAATTAATAAAGGCCAGGAAGATTCTATCTGACTATTTGAGTCTAGTGTGTCTGTATCTCATTCGGATAAATCCAAAGAGAAGGCCTATAAGACAGTAGTGCAAGTCGAGTACAATGGAAGGTCTTTACCAGTTGCTTTTGCAGTTGTTGAAAAGCTAAATGCTCCAATCATATTCGGTATAGGATTGTTGAGAAAGTTAAACATCCATACAAGTAACTGTTCATGCGGAGGAACCGAAGCAGACATATCAAGGGAGGATATTAAAGAATTCTCCAGTAATTTCTGAACGGAGCCTTTAGACAAGATTCTAGAGAAGGATAAGGCCATGCTTGATGCAGGTATCGAGAAGCACAAGGATCATGACCATTTGTACTTACTGATTAAAGACGAGATAGAGGATCAATTTGAAGAGATAGTGCAAGAATGGATCAAAGAAAAGGTGTGCGAAGAACTGATCGACCTTGATGAGTACTCAACAGAGGAAGAGAAGAAGATGGCGAAGTTCAACACCAATTGGTTTTACATCTTTTCAGGTAAGTGGCGATTTATTTTTAACTTCAAGCCGGTGAACGAACTGTTGAGAGATACTAATGACGTTCCGGGCATTGATGAGGTCTTCAAGAAATTGAATAGGTCAGGTGCAACAATATTCTCAAAGTTAGATTTGAAGTCTAGAAGCTTATCATCAAATTTTGTTGAGATTTTCTGACCGTAGTATTACAGCATTTGAATGTAAAGGGAGGCGCTATCGTTTTATAACAACACCATTAGGTCTTAAAGTGTCACTTCTTTGTTGTAAGAGTACCAGTATTGGGATTTTGGCTAGAGGTGAATGGCATCAGACCTAATCTAAGTAAGTTATGTAACATGTTAAATTGGACAAGACCAACTACAAGAAAAGCTATCCAGCATTTTTGTGGGATTATCAATTTTTTTAGAAGGTTCATACCAAATGCATCTGAGCTGTTGCTACCATTCCTTTCTATAAGAGACTTGACATTTAAATGGACTAACGAGTTAGAGAAAGCATATGAGATGATCTATAAGAAGCTAGTAGAGAGCGGAGCGTTTTTGCACTTCACAGCCAACGATGTAGTATTGGAATTAGAAACGGATGCCAGTCAGTATGCAATTGGCGGTGCATTGTTCCAAATAATTAACGGGGAGAAGCGGTACATAGGTTTTCATTCTAGAGTTTTGTCACAAACTGAAATTAATTTGTTATGCCTGGACAATCCACTGGATTTGACCTTGAGGAAAATCGGTGCGGAATCCAGTGGATAAATCAGGACAATAAAATCTAAAAAAATCCAWACAAGCGGGCATGTCACCAAACAAATCACAAGTCAGTTATAACGCATCGCAACATTAAAAAGACAGTTTTTATACAATATTATACATTCTTCGTGTTCTTTTTTGGTGGCGACTCCGTCCCCAGACCAATTGACTCTCTGCTCCTTTTTTTCATCTTCTTGGCTTTTTTAATTATTTCCGCCCTGGATCTTATTGTTGTTGTTGATACCCTGTCTTTGTTGTTAGTGACTGGAGCATCCTCAACAACTGATGTCGGAACCTGCGGGGTAACAGAGCTCTCCTTAGGACGCTAGAGTGGATAGATGATATGACTCGATTTTAGATAGGTTGTTTTGATAGGTTATTTGTAACGAAAGTAGATTGGCTAAAAACCTGTCTAAAATTGATTCTATTATCCATTGTAAATTCCTGTCTAATTTTCTATCTCAAATTGGTCTTATCAACTGTCTATTTGGAAAGCTAGACCTATCTAAATTACTATCAAGACACGAATGTGAAAATGTACCAACAACGAGTGTGAAAACGTAACAACACTGCTATCAAAAACCAATAAAAAAATGTAACTAAGGACCAGTGAAGTTTTTGACAATTATCAGTGTAAATACCAGAGCGCAACCATTCAATAAACCATTATTAAAACCTATCAAACATTGTTCATTTTGACCAGGGTTAACCGTAACGTAATTCTCATTCAGATATAAAAGAGACAACATTAAACAAGAAGACAATAGATTTTTTAAAAGCTGTTTTTATCTTATGAACATTTTTTCAAATCCAGCAGGATACGAAACACTCGTAAATCTACCGTTAATTCCTCGGTCACTCTGTAGTTTTCTTCCCTTTGAAGGCTTTTTGCCACTCAAGCTTGAAGAGGTATTTGAGACGTTTGAGAACGGGTCACGTTCCATTTCTAAAAACTTGCGTTTCCGCGTGTTAAGGTTAGAAGATACAAACTTCTTAAAACTTTTGCCTGCAGACTTACTTAATATTGCAGCTTCAAAAGTAAACTTCTCTTGTGCTGCATGAATAGAAACCATCTCTTCCACCTTTTTCGCCATGGCCTGAATTATGTCTGGAGTTGGTGGCGACTTTAAATCATTAAACCACAGCCTAACGTGTGCATGTAAAGGTGTGGCAAATTTAACCCAGTACTCTTTCTCTTTCTCTGTACAGGCTCTCCAGCATGATGCTTTAAATAGTAAGTACTTTGAAGATGTTTTAATTTACATACTCTCTACAAACTTTGGCTTGTCTGATTTCGTTCGCTTCCTTGTAGCAGTTGAACTACTTACTTCAGCCTATAATAGAGTTATTACATAATTCAATTGTAGATGTACCTCAGACTGTTCAGTTCTATTCAGTTCTGCCACATGTACAGGTGGTTGAACCACTTCTTTAGGTATCTCTTCCACTTCTTTTGATGTATCTTCTTGTTGGTCCGTGTTAAACAAATCATCACTGCAATTTGTTATATTATTTCAAGTTCAATACATACTTGTTTATTTCCTGTAGCTCCTTCTTTTTTTCTTGCAACTTCTCTTCTAAATTCTTAATCATTGCATCTGTACCTGAAACACCCCGTAAACTATCAATACTTTTCGTAATAGCATTGATTTCTTGTTCGATTTCGATAGTTGTTGCCATTTTCTATTTATTGCATACAAAGTTTCTGATTTTTAGTGACTGCCAATTTAATAACCTGTCCAGTAAACCAAGATATTTATTCAAAATATTTTTATTGGTCAAGACTTTTAAAGTTGAGTATCCGTTTCATAGATTTACTTAAATTCTAGAATTTATCTCTTTGGCCCTTGTAACTCATAAYTATTTTCAAGATGTTCTTTGTACTTCTCCTCCAACCTTATCATCAAGTGAGATAAATATTTGATGGTTATTCACTATTAGCAATTATTGTAATATATTTTTGGTGGGAAACAATGTGAACCCTCACACGATTTTTGAATTTGTTACACACGCTTGAAGGTTGAGATAGCTATCGGCATCAGTAGCAATGAAGAAACATCGTAGTGATGCAAGTGTTCAAAAACGTAGAACAAGAGCCAAATTGGACAAACGGAGGCGCAAGTATAATGCATCCGATAAACGAAAGGAGGAAGTCTCTCCATTACAAGGTTATCATCGGAAAGTAGAATACATAAGAACAAAAGGCCCAAGTGCATTTGATGATGGACCATTTCCTGAAGATGTCCTAAAGCAACCTCAATTCAAAGATTGGAATTTTCTTCACGAAAATCTGAACATTATCACCGATAAAGAGACTAAAGGACCGGTTGCCATTATTAAGTTTACCAAGTTTTCAGATCTTTCCAAGAATGAACCGCTGTTTTTTGATGAACTGCAATCAACATGTCGTTTCCTTAACCGACAATTCAAGTACTCAAGCCACATTACAATTAACAGCGCTCATAAGCGTGCCGGAAGTATTGGAAAATGCATTGGCCTTGGATACCGGAAGGCATTTGAGAGAGGCTGGGATTTTGGGAGATACATGCCGAAGTCAAGCGTCCAAAAGTGTGATGAGAAACTAAAAGAGTGGAACGAAGATCAGCAACAGCTACCAGAAATTGAAGAAAT
>JAOPGA020001869.1:0-10460 GCA_026419775.2 Acrasis kona | reverse complement strand
TGATTTTGGTGTCTTGGGTTTTAACGGCATTTTGTCTTTGTAAAATGGAAAAGAAGTGTTCAAGGTCCTCCATCAGATATTATGTTTGGATGTAGATCTTGAGCACATTATCTCTGGCTATACCGACATAAAATACCATCTAGTGGCAAGCATGATACCTTATCGATACAGACAACACAATGCCGTACTGCGCGAAATTTTAACGAGTTTATAACAAAATAATAGGAATATCGGATGTATCGATAAAAGGGCTTGAAGACAACCCACAATCAATTGTCGCGCACGAAACTAATCCAAAATTAATGGTGGTGAACATGAACATAATTTGCAGGATGCTGTTAGGGAGCAAAAAGAAGAATGCAATATTGATGAAAAAGGACATTTAACTATATCTTTCAGAGATCCCGTTCCAAAGGGTAAGCTAAAAATGACAAACCCAGCATTAACGAACTTTAACAGATACACAGTTCGTGGTTCGTCTATTTTATAGTCTTGTGGAACCAAGGGCTGGTGCATTCTTTGTCAATTCAAAAGCCAAAGACGTACTTCCCCGTAAGTTAAGTCCAATATTGACCTCTCATTTCGGTTAGATTTTTATACACACAATCAATATACATCACCACACCTGTGGTTTCCAACCCATAATCAAGTGTGCACTTTCGACCTCATCATAACATCCCATCCCGATGCCATGATCATAGCCACCGGTCATTTGGAAAAACAAATAGAGAACGAACATGGTACTTTAAAAACTAGTTACTTTGAGTGCAAGCAGGCCATCAAATCGGACAGTATATGCTTGGCTGTTGGACCTTTGAAAATATTACATTTACGAATCAAGCAAGTCTCTGTACATGCAAGAAGATCACATTCAACCCTTATATTGCGAACAATACGTCCATCCATCCGAACTCTCGCTCCGCTGCTCTACAAAAAGGCACCGTTAGTTATGCACATGATCGATCGATTGATCCAATCCACCAACATGAAGAAACTAATGAGCACGTTATTACAATTCGACAAGACCAGCGCCAGGTTACTTTCCACCAAGAGTTTTTTGAAAAAAGTCAAAAAGAATGATTCGGTAGATTCGAAACATTTTGCAGATTATTGGATCTACAGCACCGGAATACCAAGAATCGAATCCAGTTTCACCTACGACGTTTCTAGAAGCGTAATCGACATTAAGCTCAAACAAATTCCATCGCACCCCGATGCAAAGAGATTAACGGGCAATCTAACCGTCAGAGTTCACGAGAATGAAGGAACCTACGATTACTTGTTCGGACTTCAAGACGATCATTGCGAATTTCCAATCATGAGCAAACCAAGAAAAAAAAGAGAAAAATGGCAGAGGAGGGAAATGCCAATGCGGACGCTCGCACCAGAATTGAAATTCCTTTGAAATGGATTCGATTGGATCCTGAATTGGAGTGGATCAGAGTATTAAGTTTAGTCAAAAAGCAGCCATGTGGAACAATCAATTAGATAAGGACAGAGATGTTGTGGCACAGTTGGATGCCATTGAAGCGCTCGTAAACTTTCATAACAAGAACGATCAGGCCATTGCCAAATTAGCAACCATTATTGCAAGCAAAGCTTATAGAGTAAGAATGGCCGCTGCTAAAGCATGTAGCTCGTTTTACAACCCAATAGCACAGAAGTACATAAGGTGATCAAATTGATACAAAAGCAATTAACAATGGACGAGTTATTACCTAGTTATGGAAGCGTAGTGACTTGTGCTTGTTTGGATAGTATGGATAATTTATCAAGTGGTGGAATGATGGTTTATGATTTTGATTAATAAAATGTTTTGTAATCGCATCGATAAAAATAATGTTGGTCCATCATGGTGCGACCCATCAGCACGTGTCAATGCTTTACGAGTGTTATTAAACATTATGAGCAGCGATAAATTATTATTCACTAGACACGAAGTGAGTGATAATCAAATCACTAGTAATACTGGTATGGTAGAAGCAGGTGACGATCAACAACAAAATAAATAAGAAGAGGTCATGCAGCATCGATATCAAGAATTAAAAAAATGTTACATTTGGATTGAGTAATGTGATGAATTCATTTTTAAAGATTATGACCAATCCACAGGATCACAGCCACTCCATCAACAACTACTACTACTACTACTACTCAACCATTGGCACCACCCACTTCAAATTCATCAACTAACAAATCTCCAGCCATTCAAGAAAAATCACTCATGGACATTAGGAACGCATTTCTAGAAAACAATTACCTGATGCATGGGATGATTTGATTTGTATATCCATACCCGATTGTAATGTGGTGATTTATGCAATCATGGATAACACTGCAGCGGGTAACGCACTCTTTCGATCCCTACCAATCACCTCTCCAAGAGTACAAGGTGATAAGAGTTTGATTTATTTGAAACGGGAATGAGCCGTATTAAAACGATAAATATCATTATAAATGTGCTGTGGGACAGCACATTTCCGTCAGGTAACATCGATATGTGTTAACATGACTGTGTGAGTCAACCTTCACTTCACCTCGCTTACAATGGCAGCTATTTCCAGAAACATGAAGACATCTCAGGCTCTGTCCGGAAGTTGATATAATCCATCAATTGTATAATAAAAAATTTTATTGAGAGTTGTTTAATCTTTCTTGAATGAACTGAGGGTAGGCTTCGTTTATCTGTGTTACATTGAGGAGAAGCTTAAAATTGTGATCAATGGACATGCACTAATAACTGATGGTGAAAAGGGTCCAATAAATGCATGGAAGCTCATGCATCCTCAAATTATCAGCCTTTTGTGTTGCAATCACTGTCCAGACCAAAAATAAATCAAGTCAAATATTTATTTTGTAATTGTTTTAATCCGTGGATCGATCTGTATTTGCAGGTAATAATCGGATCAGGTAATCCGTGTTAATTATTTATAAGATCAGCTACAGGTCGGGTTTATTACAATATCTGTATCCGATCTATACACAGCTCTATGGATAACAAGACAGCTAAAATCGTAAGCCAACAACTTTGTAAAAATATTTATTGTGGATTTAATTCTACATCTCTTCCCCCATCCCATTCTTGTCCTACAACAACCTTTACACGCCTCTTTCCAATTGCAATAACGATTATTACAACTACGATAGCTAAAAATGCTAAAACTACGATAGGTACAACGATTCCAACAATAATCGCAGTGGTATTGATATAATTTTCTGCCACTGCTCCTCCGCTGCTAGTAGAGTTGCTGACAGACATACCGATGCTAAAGATCGCCACACTAGCAGTCTCATTGGTATCTAGTAACGCTCTACTAATCACATTTGTTTCGCTCAATCGAATATTACTCTGAGAAATAACCAATGATGATGATTGGCTGTACAGGTAATTGTATGTAGAGTAGGTAATTGGTAGTTGCATTGTAAACGAGCTTCCGTCATTACCAGAGACTGTGACTATCGCACTAGAAGATGAACCTAAGGCTACTGCGTTAACAACAGTAGAATAAGTCGTTCCAAGTGAGAAGGAGAAGAATTTCTTTCCAGAAGTGGTCGCACCGTTCTGATTCAGTTTCACATAAATGTACGGACTTGTTTCGTACACAAATGCGACTTGCATATATGTAGAGGTTGTCGCTGAAATCCACATCTCCAAAGGGGTTACACCAACCGAGCAGGAAATAATATTGAAAGATGACTGCAGGGATGTGGCACTGCGCGTTGATTGAGATGTTGCTAGTGCCATTCTTTTTGGCGTGGAACTACTAAAGACACTTGATAGCTGTATTGCTGTTTTGTTAGCTACGCTGGTGATTGCAACTACAGGAGCACCGGAAGAATTCTCAACTGAAGATGCATCTCCTCCTAATAAGCTCTGTAACACCGCTTGTAGTGCTACAGAACTATCTGACTGAGTAGGTGATGGTGTTACTAGAGGTGTTTTGGTAGGCGATAAACTTGGTGTTGTAGTTGATGTTGAAGTAGCTGCGGTTAGAGTTGACGTAAGTGTTGGAGATGGGGTAGGAGTTAGTGTGGGCGTGGACGTTGGTGTTGGAGTAGGTGTTGGAGTAGGCGTTGGTGTAGGTGTTGGTGTTGGTGTTGGTGTAGGTGTAGGAGTAGGTGTAGGAGTAGGTGTGGACGTTGGAGTAGGTGTTGGTGTTGGTGTAGGTGTTGGTGTAGGTGTAGGAGTAGGTGTGGGCGTTGGAGTAGGTGTGGGCGTTGGAGTAGGTGTAGGAGTAGGTGTGCGAGTTGGGGTAGGTGTTGGTGTAGGAGTAGGTGTTGGAGTTGGCGTTGGAGTTGGAGTAGGTGTACGAGTTGGGGTAGGTGTTGGAGTAGGTGTGCGAGTTGGGGTAGGTGTTGGAGTTGGCGTTGGAGTAGGTGTTGGAGTAGGTGTTTGTGATTGAATCCTCCTAACCCTACTGCTCTCTACAATATAAAAATTACCATTACTCTCATCTACGGCCATATATTCAGGTGTCAGACTCAAGGACAAAGCATCAACATAACTACCATAAGTTAGTGGGGGCACACCAGCATCACCAGTTCCAACAACAGTAGTAATATTACCGCTGGTGATGTTTATTAATCGAACGCGATTGTTATAATTATCAGAAATGTACAAACAGTTTCTCATTGGATCCAATGCGATATTATATAAATTTTGACCCATTACGGCATCTTTAGCGGGACCATTATCTCCGCTGTAACCAGAGTTATCAGTTGATCCAGTAACAGTAGTTCTATTACCAGAGGTGAGATTAACACTAAAGATTCGATAAGAATAATCCAAAACATATAACAGATTCCTATAACTGTCAACAGTCACGGAAACGGGATAGTAAAGTGCTGCTCTTGCGCTAGAGCTTTCTTCACTAGCTTGGTTACCGTTGGTACCAACAGCAGTACTAATATTACCGCTCGTAACGTTATACTTTAGTACGATACCATAATTTTGATCCACAATGTACAATAGATTTCTGACACTATCAAAAGCAATATCAGCGATTGAACTAAATTGAAAGCTTGCAATAGGTACGTTTTCTTGAATAACACTACCAGAATCAGAGATGATGCGCACATCTCTACTGGTTATGTTCATCACATAAAGTGCTGAATTTTCTGCAATATAGAGCAATCTCCTGTTTCTATCCACTGCAATAGATAGAATCGCATTGCTACCAGTATACACGGTGTTGATAATGCCGCTGCGATCGATCGCCCTCACGATTCTATTGTTGCCATCAACGACATAAACATTACCGCCCACTATGTCCACAGCTAAGCGAGAGGGAGAGTCCATTATAGCAAATTGAGCGCCGAAACCATCTCCAAATATACGATTAACTTGTCCTATCCCCATCAAAGTAGAAATATTTCTAGTGGTCTTATTGTAAAATAGAATTTGTAATCCACTATTAATAAAAATATTCTCATTTTCGTCTAATACGATCTGCATGATGTCTGGAAGATTAACGTTTGTAGCGATCATGTTTGTGCCGTCATAAACACCCATTGATCCGGTACCAGCGATTGTAGTAATAATACCAGAGGTTAGGTTCATTAGGCGAATACGATAAACATCACAAACGTACAATAGATTTCCTTGAGGGTTCAAAGCCATGGAAGTCAGAGACATAAATTGTGCATTTCTATAGGGACCATTATCACCTCCATCACCATAAGCACCTCCAGCGATAGTGACGACGATACGGCTAGTCATATTCAACAAACGAACGCGACGCTCTGAATTGTCCATGTCTAAAAAATACAACAAGTTTTTGGAACTATCCAAAGCAACTTGCATAACACTCGCGAGTTGTATACTTGTTGCAGCGCCGTCTCCATTATAGCCCCATCCATTCCCACCAGCTAGAACCGAAGTAGTTTGAGTAGAAAAATCGAACAATTGGATTGCTCCAAACGAACCGATGATCATCTGTTTCTTGACGCTATTGTACGTGGTCGAAATGGGGTCTGCAATGATTGGCGATGCAGTAGTAATGTTCCTGGTAACAAGATCCAAAGCTTTTATCTTACTTTCTGAGTCAAAAAGGAAAATGGTCTTGTTGGCAAGCACTGGTGCGCTAAAATAGCCCGGGTAGCTAAGAGCGGGGACTGGGCCATCTGGTAAGGTTGGTGCGTAGAGTTCTCCAGAACCAGCGATAGTGTTTACGCGACCAGTATTCAAGTTTAAACCTCTGAAACGTCCGATATCTTGATAATTAAAGTATAGAGTTTTACTCGGCGCTTCATATACCAACCCTCCAAGCGAAACAACAGTCAAAAGAGCCGGACTGTCCTCAACTACTCCGTTAGCTCCGATACCAGCGAAAGTATTCGCATATAAAGTGGCTTGTATAGTCTTAACGATAAGAAGACACGTAACTAAATATATGGTTGCTTTCATTTGTTTTCTTCAAGTGAAATGAAAACCGTTTTTTTAGCTGTTTTAGAACGGTTACTAGTTCGCTTGTAGTTCGCTGGTTGATATTAATAATTTTTCCCTTTTGAGTTTTACTTTTATATTTATTCCTTGTTTTATATTTTTTCCTCTAGATTTCTTCCCTTTTGAGTATGTAAACCAATGGTTAGCGTGTGCAATTTCAAAAAACTACCGTTAATTTTTTTTCCGATGGCGCTTCTCCAAACATTAAAACTCCGATTGACGAAACAGTTGGATTGTGGCGCCATATATCAACTGTCAATCTCAAGCCACTAAATGAAACGAAACATGGGTATTAATATCCGAACGGTTTGGAGTCGCTTTGTAAGAAAGCTTTACAAAAAATTAACAGTATAACAGAGCCGTTGCTTGGAGTCCTTATCGTGTGTTGATGAGAAGCAGTCTTTCACCTTCAAGTATTTTGTTGTCAAAAAATGAGTTAAAATCGAACGAATTTTTGAGTATTTAACAAAAGTAGGGGAATTCACACGCTTAACTAAGCATCACGTACGAATGTTAGAATTATTGGAGTAACTTAGTAATTTCCAACTTTTCGCAAGTGACGTGGAATAAAATCTAAAAGGCCAGATGTTGTTTCCCTAGATGTACACTTCTATCCGAACGATTCGGGAGGCCAATAAAATAGAGAGCAATATATAAGGGACTTTTTACCATTCTATGAATGGATATGTAAAGTCGATGTGATTTTGGATAATCGTAACGATGATAATGACATCATGTCTATGTTGCGTCAAAAAGTCAATACGTACGCTGCGGCAGTATTTCCGATTAAAGTTTGGGAGAAACTTGCAGATGAACACCGTGGTCCAGTTGCACCTGTTCCAATATTATTGGATTGTAAATATGAGGACATCCCTAGTAATATGCCGTTGGCACCTAAGGGTAGTTATGAACCCCATATTTTGCCCAATACTCAAGCGCAGAAGGATCTTTTGGTACAAGGCAAAAGTAGCATGAACCAACGTGGAGCCAACTGTCAGATACCAATCTTATATTATGAATGTATGAGAATGGCCCCATGTACATACTGCGATGAGCCGATAGGAGAGATCCAAGGAATCTGTTTAGACAGATTTGACTCCAGCAAACCATACACACGTTGGAACGTTCACCTATGCTGTTCCCAATGTAATAACGCCAGAGGGCCATTAACATTAAAAAACTTCGCATCACAAGTACGAGTGGTGCGTAAGAACCTGGATGTGCTTGTGGCCGAATACGGTAAAAATGAAAGTGTGCTAATTAGTGCATTAATCGGAAGGTACAACGTGTTACTGAAGAACAGTAGTATCCCTAGCGAGTTGTGGGCACTGCTAAAGCAAGAAAGAGATGATATCGAGTCGTTGCCGTACCAATATCTCCCAGACGAGCTAACGCCGCYAAAGGAAAAGAAGAAACGAACGTCGAAATAAAACATCATTATTAAAAAAAATGACATTGTTTAATGTGGAGAATGATAACTGTAGGCTCTATATAGTTTTAAGTCTCTTAACTTTAGTGAATGAAAATGAACATGATCCTCTCAAAGAAGAATAATGTAAAAGTAGTCGGCGCTAAGGCGCCTAAAATCCTTTCCATTTTGTACATGAATGTAATGAAAAATAATTCATTAAAATGAATTAGACATTATTGCTTGGACTGAAAGACCGTACAATTATATTCATACAAAAAAATAAGAATTTTAATGTGTACCAAGAATGTTTCAGGGTTATGTAAACCGTGAATACTTTACTATACCAATCTATAGAATGATATATTGAAATCACACTAAATAGTCTTTACGTATGCAACAAACAATATGACTTCACACACACCAACGTGTCCTGGTCATCTCAACCTTGTCGCTTACAACCATTTCGGTTATCCCGTCGTAAGTTGAATCATAACCACTTCCAAGTTGAAGATTTTGCCATCATTACAAAATCCTTTCGATCACATAGATGTTTGAGCACATCCCTGAAATCGAGCACACAGACCTCGAGCCTACGTCTTATTTGAAAGACGTTCGCGAAGAGGGACTTAGCGGTAAATTTATACAGGAATTAACAGAACCTGAAGGCGATCATAAACGGACGATAATCTCAAGCGAGACGTTAAAGCAAGGGCTTATAAAGAATTCTGCTTTTAAGCCAGTTAGGGTATATTATCGACAATAAATGTATACATTTGAAAGTTTTTATTTCACACTCTTCTCAATTCTTTTAATTTTCTGAATAGTATTTTCGTCCTTCACTACGGCCAGAAGTGCTTTACATCTCTCAAGAACTTCTTGTTGCGCTCCAATCTGTTTCAACGCTTGCAAAAAGTTCGTGGTGACCTTGATCTGACCGTCCTTGGTAAGAACAAAGTACGAATAGAACAGCACACACCTGAATAAATTCGCGGAGCTCTGGTACGCCTTCATGTCGAAAAGCTTGGCCGCTTCCTGAAGCACGTTAGATAAATGTGTATAATGAACTAACATTGGACTGCCCAATAACGGTGTTGTACAAATCTTTCCCCGCGGCTGACTGTTGGAACCTCTTCAAAATTTCCACCCAGGATGGGATTTTTGCGATGGAGTAAGTGGTGCTGTGATCCAGTGTTCTAGATGTAACATCATCCACTTGGTCTTCTTTGTTCAGTGGGAGTGCTATTGGCGTGGAGAGCGGGCCCACGTGGAGGCGTACTTGGACGTCGCCGATTAGAAACCTTCCAACAAGGACCTCACCACCCAAGTCTTGAACACCTTTAATTGTAGTATACACATCTAATCCAATGGATGGTATTTGGACCCTTCCGATGGCTAGCAGCATAGTTTTATTTCCTTTATTAGTTGCTCCTTGGTCAGAGTACCATAGATCCACATGCTCATCTATAAGTTCCTTTAGTCTGCTCAGGTCCATGCCAATTCCTAGAAACTGTAAGTAATGTAAGGAGAATCCTCTTACCAGTATCGCATCCGTTGTCGTCTTGTGCAACTTTAAACTTGATGTTTCCTCCTCCAAGTAGAGTGACTGTTACGTCTGCAACGTAGTATTGTTCTACTACGTAGCAAACTTACCTTCGTATGTTGGATTAGGAGTGGCTTGATATGATTGGAACTTGGATCCTCTTACTCTAATGGTGTTGTTTCTTGTCAAAGATGATCTCCCGTGATTAAAGGTTGGTGTGTGGCTGCTTCTTTGAGTGCTGAGTAGAATATCATCTAGATCTTCAATTTCTGATGCGTCGTGGCCTTCGTTTGTCGCGAAGCTTATTGGGCATATGTTTGTGCTGATGGGTGGTGTTAACTCAATGATCTCTTCCATTTTGTTGGGAAATTTGTTCGAAGTTGACTTCATCTTCAGTAAAAATTGAACGTTCAATTTATTATTTGACCGGGTAGGGCTACTATCAAAACCAGCGCAACATGGATTTGAATAAATGATTAAATTAGGGAGGCATTCATCGTGTAAAGAATATAAATAGATTACTTCAATGCATGAACCAATACATCAAATTTGAATCCAATGATTGGTACACTATTGAGGAGCAGTTCATTTTGGTTACATGTTAAAGGTAAGTGCGTTGTTACATATTATAATCAATACACAACTTCAAAAACGGCGTTTATTGTTCTGATTGCACATCACCACATCTAAATGTAATAAATTCTCAATAGTTATAATATCCTCCATCCATCTAGTAACCCATGTCCAATTAGAAGTATCTCTCCTGGCAGGTCTCACGCCGTCAACCAGGGATACACAACCATCCACCTTGGCAGGCCTCACACCGTCAGCCAGGTATACCAATCTATACTACTAGCAGGTCTCACGTTGTCAGCCAGGTTCATCAATCTCCATCAAGATCCACTAGCAGGCCTCACGCCGTCAGCTAGTCTTACCTCCTCTGGCAGGCCTCACGCCGTCAGCCAGGCATCAATCAACCATTCCACTAGCAGGCCTTCCGCCGTCAGCTAGTCTACCCCTTCTGGCAGGCCTCACGCCGTCAGCCAGGTATACAAATCTATACT
>JAOPGA020001868.1:0-10141 GCA_026419775.2 Acrasis kona | reverse complement strand
GTGGTCCTTCTAGTGCTGTGGATCGTTCAGCCCTACCGAGTAATATCGCGGATATCTGAAAAGTAAAAACAATTTCTGAAAAATAAAAAACTATCTGAAAAATAAAAAACCGAGATATCTCACTCAGAAATGACTGTTGCTCGATACTTCAAAAACGAATCATGCTCTACTCATCAAGGGCTACACAATGATGTAACTTTCGGTTTTTTGGGAATCTGTCGCATTAGATTAAATGTAGTGACTTCATGTACAAAAGATTTAATTAATCTAAAGAATAAACTATACAAACTTTGAGAATGTTTTTTATTGTATTTGCCTCTTAATGCACGCTTTACAATACTCCAATCAGTGTTCTTGATTGCATCCACCATTCCATTCATCCTGCATGCTTGCAAAACATACTCGCTTCTGTCGAGGTATCTTTTATAAAGTCAACCAATAAAAATCGGCGTGTGTTACTCAATATACAATGTAGTGCTTTGATGCAATGACCTCGTGTGGTTGAAGGGTTCCATCATTGTCTCCTGTCTTCTGTCTCATCTGTTGTCAAGGTTTGTCATTATCWGCAGCGAGGTGCGTGACTTCAATAAGATCCGCACCGCCCGATTCTTGTTCAACAGATCGAATTTTGTAATCAAACCCTCCAAAAAGCTCTTGTCTTTGCCATTCTGCGGGTTAGATTACGTCCAGTTATCTGCACTTCTCGGTGGTTGTGTGGAGATGAAAGGCGAAGTGTTTACAACGTTTTCCTCCATGATAAGCGTAATCGGCGCTGTCGCACATTTGGATAGTACTGTATAAAGTGTATGTGATGTTATCTGGGCATTCAAAATGTGATGTTCGCTTTTACATATTCTTGATTCCCAAGCATGTAGTCCAACAACCTTGATTCTTCAAGACTTGTGGCAATAATAGGTTTTCTAAAAATAAATTAGTTTTGTCTTATAAGTAGATGGGATAATTACAGGAATCTTGAAATTAAAACATAGCGAATAAACAATGGATTGATGTCCATCCCTCATGGTTATAAGAGCATTATATAAATTGGAGGTTCCAGTCTAATGAAAGACTCATTTATGGTAAGTAGATACACAATTGTTGACACTAATGATTGTAGACGCTCATCGGTTATGTTAGTTGAAAGGTACGCGAGTCTTGAGGCTCTCGTTATTGTGTGAAGTTTTTACAACGCGAGACAAAGTAACGCACGAGAAGTCACATTCTTAACATGTACAATTTATAGAGTAAGAGTACGTATGCCTTTCAAACGTTCCTGCCAACTTTAAAGGATTAATAAATTGGTATTTGTAACCACCTCCATTCTTCTTGTTTGATGTTTTGTGTTCCTTGTGTAACAGATTGCATTGGACTCCTTTGAGCAATCTAACAGTGAGCCGGCACAYGAGGATACATCTGAGACTTCATATGCCAATAAAAATTAGAATCGACACCTGAAAACAAACAAGAGCTGATGGGAGGGTTTGATGGTGAAATTCCCTCTGGTTAGCAAGAATCGGACGCGGATCCAATTAGAGTCGCTCACTTCGCTGCGGATTGTGGCAAAGCTTCAACAACAGACGAGAGTATGACATTACCCTTCAATCTCACATAATTGTCAGAAGGTGGAGGTCATTGCGTTGGATAATGAGGAACATGCGCTAACCGCAACTTTCAACCAGCATTATGATTCATTGGATGAATCTATCAAAGACATTCTTGCCAGAAGCGAGGGATAAATGAAATGGATGAAGAATACTGATTAGAGTAAGCGTGTGTTAAGAAGTAGGTTCAAAAAATAACATTCAAAGCTCATATTGTTTACGGTAGATTAGTTAAATCTTTTGTACATGAAGTCACTACATTTAATCTAATGCGACAGATTCCCAAAAACCGAAAGTTACATCATTGTGTAGCCCTTGATGAGTAGAGCATGATTCGTTTTTGAAGTATCGAGCGACAGTCATTTCTGAGTGAGATATCTCGGTTTTTTATTTTTCAGATAGTTTTTTATTTTTCAGAAATTGTTTTTACTTTTCAGATATCCGCAGTAATATCACCCCTCAGCAAGAGGTACTTMTAGGTAGGATGTTCTCTGAGAACAACATCAAGTGGGATCAGCTGAAGAGCAACGTCAAATGGCTCAAAGAGTTTGGTGCTCAGTACATCGTGATGGATATCAACCGTCAGGAGATCACCAAGGCTGTTGGTGCAACGAATTGTGACCTATATGCTCGGTTTGTTAAGAGTTGCTCCAGGGATAACCACCACGCGTATCTCCTGCATGAAAATGCATTGGAGAGAGCTGTACAATGGTGCAAGGCCAATGTAAGCGAAGACAAGAGAGCACCAAAGAGACACAAAAGTAATTAAAATATTGTGTTAAATTAATTGTTTTCTGTTTAGTTTTTCCACAAACACCTGATGAAATAATTGATGTGGAGTAATTTACTCAATTGAAAGCGTTGATGAATTACAAAATACTAAAAATAAAATTCCCAAGGAACTTTATCAACGAGTGCAAATTCAGATTGATCAACTCGTTCAAGATGGTGTGATTAAAAAAAGCTATTGTAGAGAATTAAAATATCTACTTGGATTACAAACAGAGTTTAAGAAGGATGGAAGTATGAGGTTGGTGGTAAATGGAGGCGGACTCAGTGAGCAATGGGATTTTTTTGTAAACTCACATAGGCCAACCTTATGTCTCAAGTTTCACCAAAGAATCATTCCTGCTCCAATGCGCAGGACATTGTTTGCGTCAATTTCTGTAAGTCATCTCAATGCATTCGCGGGCCTCGCCTCCGCTTCTCACTTACCGCTCCATCTCTGATGGATAGATTAAATTTTAACCGTTTGATCTCGGACATGTTCCCTAACATGTCCGCGGTTTACTTCTCCTCCGACCAAAAGAAAGATGGTTCAAAACAATACAGGATCAGTGTTTTCTACACATTATAGCTTTATCCTAAATATATTATCCCCATCAAAATTGTCACCCCAATATATTTTTACTCACAGAGCAAGTCTTTTTCGTGATTTCGGAGGCTTTGATAAAAATAAAGTCGACACTTATTTTTAAACACAACCGAACTGTTACTTCAAGCAGCACCCCAGCACGTATGTCACACTATGCTTGCTGTCCTTTATTCTAACTGTATAGATATAATATAACAAATAGTTACACTGTACCCTTTATGAAATGTATGTACAACTATTTAAATGTTCACTTAATAACAATTAGATCTTCGGTATATATAACAAATAGATCTTCGGTATATCTACGTTAAAACTACATTGCTACAGGGCACAACAGGTAAATTTATTCACTTTCATACATTTTTACTTTCATTTCTACGTGCCAACATTAAATGACATTAGACAGCATCACTTGCATATGAAGTATTTGGTTTGGCTCTACATCTTCTTGCCTCCCTCTTCCATGTCATTCTCTTTACTAGCCTCCCCTTACTAATGTGAAATTCAATGTGACTTTGATCATTCTTAAACAGGGGAAATGACATGGGTTTATTAATTTTCTGCTTAAAATCTTGCATGATTCTTAATGACAATTTGTCCGGCAAGTCCTCAACTTCTTCAACAGTAAGTACTTTATATTCCGTAATCAAATGATCTAATTCAACATTAAGTACAAGCACCCGGTTTTGCCATTGTAGCATTTGATGTGTTGGCTTTTTCTTCGATCTCCCTCCACCTCTATTAGTCATGGAATAGGCACGTAAACAAGTTTGATTTGAATTCTCTTGTGCCTGCAGTTGCAACTCATTTGCACCATACCCATGTTTTTCCACCAGCTTCTTTAATCTATCTAACCAATGTACAGATACGAAGTGATTATAATACCCTCTAATGTTCAATAAAGCACATGTTTCGTCCCATTCTTGCACATTTTTTTCTAACTCCACAATGTCATTGTTAGTGAGTTTCCTAAAATCAGTAGCACTAATCTTGACAAGTGGTCTTACTTTTGTACACCACAATTCAATGGCTCTCTTCTCATGTACATTACATTCAAATACTTCAATAAATTTTAAATACATATTTGTCAAGTGAACGCAATCATCTCCTTTCATCATTGGTACCTTGAGAAGACCCTCTTTATGTTTATCCTCCCGAAAGTTGAACTCAAATCCTTTGCTTACTTTACTCATCAATTCTGTAAGCTCTTCTAGTGAGTGTGTTCCAGTCCTAGAGGCAACAACACCAGCAATAATACGCTCCCATGTTCTTTGGTCACAATGTAATGCACAGAAAAATATTTCTTCAACCTTGAAATTGAATATTGTCAACTTGTCATCTTCTTTTCTAGAGCGTACACCACCTGATCGAAAAATTTGTGGATGAGCTGTGAATACATTTTCACAAATTTTAATCAGACAAAATGGACAAAAAGTATCATCTAATGCACTCTCACATATAGCACGAAGTGCTTTCCAGTCTGAAACATAAATAAATGTCAAATTGATATGTACACCATTGATATTCACACCCTCTATACGGAGCTTATCAAGCAAAGTTATCAGCTCACCACAGTTCTCTTTTATTCTTTCAATGTTCTCAGTGCTACATATAATACACTGTATGGGTCATGTTTTTGGTAAATGTCATCGAGGTTCAATGCTGTAATTGAAATACCAACTTGCTTGTGTTTCGTTATATTTCTACCATCTAGACTGAATTTGAAATCAATCATGCCTTCAGGAAGTACTTGGCCTGTAACTAATGCATGATAAGCTATATACTCTACAAGCTTTACTATACTCAAACTTGATCCATTTTCATGATTTTGAACATCAAAGTATTTATCATACTGGATATCAAAGCATGCTTTGTTTCTTCTCACAGCAGATGCACCTTTGCACTTAGATTCAAACTCAACTTTGATATCATCAATTGTATCTTGTGACATGAACTTCTGGTCCTTCATTAAAAGAGTCTCATCAGTGGTAATTTTATTTTGAGGATATAAAACATCCTCAGTTATTACATCAGCATTCAAAGTCTTCTTCAAAATACTATAACCAAGGTTTTTTGAAAACTCCATCCCTTTTTGTGTTGTTGCATATGCTAGTAATGATCCTCAACACCATTTGCAATGGAGCACTCCATATACTCAGTTACTATATTCCGCTCCTTTTTTTTATTTCGACAATCAAGCATATAAATTTGACTAGCTTTGGACAAATCACTTAAAGTCTCATCATCTTTAATAGCTTGTACTTTGGCTCTTAATTCATTTGTCTTTTCAATTATACCTTCCGAAGTTGTAGCACTAATTAATGGAATCAAATTATCAAATCCACCCCCATTTTCTAATGGAGAGGGAGGGGATTGTATTGGAGCCTGCAACACTTCTGTACCCGGATTTGGAATGTGAGTATCAGGTGCACCTTGAATGACTGGTACAGGTTGTGCATCTTCTAAATACCTTCTTTGATTTGGTACATATTGCTATTGTGTAGCAGGGTTATATTCTTGGGGTGCTATGCCGAAAGTTTGTAAATATACAATATGTTTAAGATTAGATTTGTGTCGAGATTCTTTTCCAACTGTTACAATTTCTCCACAATTGCATTGGTATTGAATTGAGCCTCTATATATTTGTCCAACATTATTCTTTCTCAAACATTTACTTTTGTTATAGTTGTATTGAGCTTGGCAGTTGTCTTTCAAACAAGTGTATACTATTGGTACAAGAGGTGCATCATTGCCTGCATTCATTGTTATAAATAACTAGTTTGAGCAATCAGTTTCAGATTATAATTGTATTTATTAAGACTTGTATTTTATTCACTATAAATGTATATTTATTTTCTTGTCCACTTTAATAGTGGTTTCATTCTGTTTGGATCACTGTTATATTTCTTGTGGATACAAGAGATGGCATTGGATAATTTTGATAAAACAATAGTATTAATCAAATACTTATGTTCATATCCTTTTTCTGGTGGGTAGTCCTCATGGAGCTGTATGCCTTGTTCAATCCATTTATACCGCCATACTGTTGAGGATAAATGTGCAATATATTTCACATCATTACCACAAAATACATGCTTCGTGCTCCATACTTATCACTGTACTTGATGTTTCCAGAAAGACCTCGACTAACCCAATAATTGTATACATCCAGCGGGATATACGATTTAATAGAGAACCGGTGGATCTTTTTAGTGACCCCTCTGTTACGTAACATGAGCCGTGTTATTTCATTACTTAACCATGTAGACATTTCATACACCCTGTATTGTAGATAATATATATAAAGTGAAGTAAGAATGGATTTGAACAGCATATTATAAAAAAAAAATGTAAAAAAAGTAACTAAAGAGAGTGTTGGTGTATGGTCTTCGGTATACTTATCATTATCATCGGGTGTATTATTAGCCCTCGTTTTATACTTTCTCTAGTAATGTTCATTTGTTGTTACGAATGATAAATTATTGTTACCTTATTGTGTTTTATTTGCGGTGTATCTACGTCCATTATATTATATCTATATAGTTAGAATAAAGGACAGCAAGCATAGTGTGACATACGTGCTGGGGTGCTGCTTGAAGTAACAGTTCTATTTATAAGTGTCGACTTTATTTTTATAATTTTATGTTGGGGACTTGCTCTGAATTTTATTTTGAAGGGAGGCTGCGGTAATAGTATTAAAAAGTAGATTTAAAGCGGGGATGAAAGAAAAATAAGTTGTTTAATATCAAGGCATAGACGTTATATGCATGATATTTTTTGTTAATTGGCGTCCAATCCTCAAGTTCATGTTTATATGGCCGCAGATTCAAAATGGTTAGTCATTTGATGTGACAAGAATAAAGTTTGACGTGACAAGATTATTTATAACAATTTTACAATTTTGTCCTTAGGGGTAAGGGATACCAAAATGCAGTACCTGTATTGATTTGATATCTGCTTTGATGGTTTCTTGGAGATGCACAGTGATTTTGTTGATTTTCACACAAACCCCAACACCACCTTCGAATATGTTTCCTTCCCCAAGGAACTCGCCCAATTCTACGTTGGACCATTCGCATGCCACGCTTCCTGGACTGCTTCACATTGTTCCTCCTTGCTTATGCAATCAATTCCCGACGACCATCACATTTGGGATATTAAGGAACTTTTGGCGACAATTAAACCATCCGGAGCATCTCACCGCTACCTGATGATCCTTTGTGACCCCGAATCACTCGCGAAATCACAAAACCAGATCGGCCGATTTGTGGACGCCAGCAGAGCAACCTTCTCCGACCTTGCCTGCCTTCCCGCGGCGGAGGGTAAATTCCGCTTCGTGGCCGACTTTAAATGTAACAGAGACACCACATGCTCCCGCATCGAATCCACTCTCCGCAAACTTCATATTTCGAAATACATGCTCACCGACTTCACTATTGAAGTCTGCAACGCTGACGATTATATTACGGTTGTTGAGCACAACAAGTGGTTCATCATTGGCGCCTCCACCCGCTCCGTCCCTATGTCAAATGAAGCCGCCAACAAGAAGAAGCAACCTTCCAGGAGCAAGAAGTTGAACAAGAAGATCAAGAAGAAACAACCTTCCGTTCAACCTGAATCCAATTCAACTCCTGCGAATGCGTCTCCGGCACCCGCCCAAACACCCCCTAATGAGGCTGCTTCTGCCCTCAGTTTCACCCCAAATGGCAGTTGGGTTTTAATAGGCCGCAATGGGCGACCTCTCAAACAGAAGTCTCAGAGCACCCGCAAGCAGACTCCTGCTGACCCCAACTCCAAGAGGAGTTTGAGGAAAAAAGCGTTCTTCAAGAACATCTATGACGCCAAAGCGTCCAAAGCGTCAAAACCCGCCTCTGCCGCCAACACCGCCGACACCACCGCGACCACTGCCGCTGCAACACTCTCCCCACAACTCCCCCTCGTTGTTGCTGAGCCCTGCACCCCTGGTCCCATCATTCGGTCCACCGCTCAACTGCTCTCGCCTGTACGGGAGAACACATATACTCCATCTCCTGCCCCCTGCCAGCCACTGTTGCTCTCCTATGAGCTTCAAACTGTTGTCTGTGCAACCGTTAAAGAGGTCCTTGAATCCTCCTTCTCTAACTTCTATGAATCTCTGTCAACTGAGAGAAAGCGTAGCCACAATCCCAGTCTCGGTCCCCCCCTCCGTAACTCTGGTAGAATGATTGAGTATGTTCCATACGAATATAGTGCATCTCCTCATGTTGGTGAGAAGCGCGCCCACGGTTACATGGCGTACCGCGGTTACAATGACCAATAAACATCGCCACCTGAGGTTACGTGCAAAGTTGCGCATTGCACAGCTAAACTCCAGCAGCCTCTACAACAAATTTCGCGCCGTCAATACCTTGATTGACAAATATAAAATTGAGGTCCTTTTCGGTCAAGACCTTGGTTTTGTACTCAATCACCCACGTGCTTCGGCTATATCCAAGTTCTTCTCTGACAACAACAAGATTTTCATACACGCTGCTGACCCCACCCAGCCCCGTAGCGGTACGTTCATGGTCTTGGATAAGTGCGTTGTTGCCAACTATCGAGGTATCACCAATAACCCGCGCGCTTTATCAATAGAGCTTCGCACTAAAGGCAACCCAGCCAAACCACTCCTTCTGGCAAACATTTATGGTGATCCTCGCCATATCGTATCAACCTCTGGACTGCTCAACCTGTTTGAAGATTATCTCCCGCTGCGACTCCAATGCCCATATCTCCATTTTTGGTGGTGACTGGAATGACATTATCGACCACGCAGATTTGGAGGATAGTTCAAGACCGTTAAACTCTTCAATCACCGATTTTATGGACTCCCATAATCTTGTTGATTTTGAATCCATTCTCCACTCAAACAAAAGGTTCACTTTCCCCGCCAACAACAGAGCTTGCGCGAAAAGTCGTATTGACTACTTCTTTGGCTCTCGTGCAGCCATTTCTGAAGTTTTCAAATATGAATCCAAATCCCAGGAGTATGTCATTACTGACCACCGCATGGTCCTTTTGGATGTCTCCACTCGTATCTCCAAGTCCCCCAAACCTATACACCCAACAAGATTTAACTTCCCTTCTTCTCTGGATGACCCGGAGCTATATACATCTCTATGGAACGATTTTGCTCAACTCGCCGAAAACTACAAGCCCCCGAGTTTGTCATGCCCATCCACTCGCAGCAAGCACATTATTGAACACCTCCTCACCTGTGCTAACTCTACTTTTGTTCTGAACAATATTGGAATGAGGTTCTAGGGTCGGAAGAGTTTACAAATTATTTTAGGAGTCGGAAACTCCACTCTCTCATCAACACATATTGGAAAGATGACAACAGACACAAATCATCTATAAATGACATGAGAGCGAGGACTAACCTTGTAGAGCCCCTTGAGAAGATATTTGGGACGGATTTGTGTAACATTCAATGTCTGCACAAATTAGTTACTTGCTTTGTAGAATGCTTATCGTTGCAATCTTCTATATTTTATGATATGCACAATGACAACAGAAGTCTCAAGAAAGCAATACCAAAAAGAACCGAACAAAAACTTTTAAATGCAGATAACCTCCCAAAACGGACTCGTTTGATACTGATTCAAGACGTGGAGAATACTTTACATTCAGCTAGAGAATTAGGATTTCCACTTGCCGATACATGCGATATAACAGATTTAGAGGCAGAGATGCTTGAGAGATGTGCACTCAACATTGTGGATCGAGGACATATTCAGCATAGCAAGAATGGGCCCTACTATAAGGTAATCCATAAAGAAGAGGGTACAAGGCCTAAAATAGTTTGTTACACCGCAAGAGACCATTCAGACCTCGTATGTAATTGTGACCATTTTAAGGCGTTCAAATTATGTGTTCACGTGGTGGCTGTTGTGGACCACACCAAGCACCAATGGATATCTTCAAAATTATAAATATATTCGACCGACTAGTGACCAGATCTGGGATATACTAAACAGAAAGTCAAGGTCAGCCACCGGGCGAAAGAAAAATGAAAGCAAATATGGTCGTCACAAATTTGGCCCACGATTAAATATTACGGACATGAAAAAGTCTATGGTTGATTATGTCACTTCAAGGCATCCAATTAGCGGTATCACATTTGAGTCTGATAGTGAGAGTTCTA
>JAOPGA020001865.1:0-109270 GCA_026419775.2 Acrasis kona | reverse complement strand
GATCGCTCGTCACAGTGGTGATCTCCTTCACCTCTCCAAATGTGTCATAACTCAAACCCTTGCCGCTTTGAGCATGCGATTGAGCGTCCTTGTAATCTCTTCTCTTTTTGCGTAGTGCTTGGATGGATGCATCAATCTTGCTGACGTATAGAGGTGCTTCCAATCCTAAACTGCTAAAGTTGCGGAAATTATCGATGGGGTGGTTGACGGTTAGTTGTTGTTGTTGCTTCTTCTGTAAGTTTTGGTCCTTCTTTGCCTTGTTTCTGAGTGAAGTAATATCTCCGCTCACAATCTGTTTGCTTTGGTTGAGTTTGGCCAACTTTTGAGCGTTTGTCTTTTGGACCTTTTCAAGATAGGCAATCAATGAGTCGCACATTTTGATCTCGTTATCGTACAATGTGAGTTTCTCTAGTTCCTTATATTCTGCTTCCTCTTCGGCCCACTTCTTGTTTCTTTCTTCTTGTTGCTTCTGGAACAGTGCTTGCTTCTCCTTTCTTGCTTCGTATTCCTTTTGCCTCTTTTCTTGATTCTTTTGGTAATCCAAACGATACTTCAAATCGCTCAATTCCTTTTCATACACACGGTACTTTTGGGAATGAACCTTGGCGTCGGCTCTGATCTTATCGGCTGACTCGTACAACTTTGTAATGGTTTCGCGCAAAGCAGAATTGTTTTCTTGGAACTTTTTGCGGTCAGTGTTATCGGTCTTTATGTTGATCTCATTTAATTCCTCGGATAGTTTGTTCTTGCTTCCTACCAATTCTTCAACTGACTTTTGAAGATTCTTGCTTAATGACCTCAACTCTGTGATTTTGTTGTCATTGTTCTCGGTATTGTCCTTGACGTTGGTTAGCTTGCTTAGAACCTCCTTGTTGGCACGAAGTTTTCTGATTTGTGTCACCAAACTATTCTCCGTCCTCCTGTCGTGTGTTTCTGATGACAGTGTTCCCTCCAAGCTTGCAATCTTCTTTTCAACATCTTCAATGCGAGTGTACTGTAGATCTTTCTAATTGGTGTTATGGAGAAACCTTTCGAATAAGACTTACTTTGATGGAATCTTGTTTGCGCCTGTGTTCGTCTCTTTCTTGCTCCAACTGAGTTAAACTTAGTTGAATGTTGTCCTTTTCTCTTATTTTGGCTTTCAATTTACTAGTGTGATCATTGACAAGGTCGTACAACTCTTGTCTTCTGCCCTCATGTTTTGACGATGAGCGATTTTGTTCGTCCATTTTTTGTCTATTCTTTGCTAGTTTGTCCTGGGCCTCTTCGATTTTCTTGTAAATCTCATCGGTCTTTTTGTGTACGGCGTTAATGTCTGGTTCTGCCACCACTTCGAGCTCGCTGATCTTCTTCTCGAGCTCTTCAACGCTCTCGAATTCTCTCTTGGTTTGCTCGCGCCTCTTCTTTTGAGGCTCTCTCTTTTTGCCCTCAGAACTTTCGCCAGATTCTTTGCGCGAATCCTTTCCAACTGCATTATCACGGTCTTTTGAATCCTTTGAATCCTTCGAATATCCTCTGCCCCTTGGACCACGTCCACGTTTAGACTCGGTCTTCTGCTCTACAGCAACCTCGCCATCAGGCTTTGTTTCTGTTTGTTCTGGTTCGGTTGTGATCTGTTCTGTAGGTTTAACTTCTTCCGACATATTGATGAGTAAGTTTCACTGTATCACGTGGCAAGTTTTAAGGAAAACAGTTGACTAAAACAAAACAAACATTTTATTCTTTGGCTTTCACAACAAAAAGCTTTTGTTCCTTCCCATAGAATCGCTCCGGTCGAAGAATTACACCCATTGTTTCCCTAGGCCGCAATCCATTTTCAAGTCTTGTTAAAAATAAAACATTGATTATTAGTATTATTTTATTCTTTGGATAAGTTGAACCTTGGGACTACATCAGTAACAAACATTGCCTTTATATCATTAACGGCTTCGTCGAATACACAACGATCCCCAACAAGCTTATCCAGATTAATAGTTGTTTCATACAAGACTTCGGAACTCAAATTTACTTGACGAGACGAACCTGGCTTTATAAACTTTGCATATATTTGGGCTTGAGCAAACATTCTGTCCTTCATCGCATTAATGGACTTGTACTCCTTTACAGCTTCGATAAACTCTAAATTCTCATCGTTATTTTCCTTCTTGCAGAACACTTGGATCTTGTTTCTAAACAGTTGGTCCATCATGTTTTCGTCAAACCTGAGTACGCCCGTCATTCGCCTCACTTGAGCTTCTCTTCTAATAAGTTGCTCTCTCAACTTGATCTTGTCCGTAAGGTTGTGTATGATTACCAAATAAGACTCTGTAATGGCTTCATGCATTCTACACGAAGTAACTGAGACTGGTATGGTGGATCCCCTCAATACCTTCTGCATGTTTGTTTGCTCTATGGAGTCATAGGTGCGGAAGAAATCACTGTCCAATTCTGTCAGGTAATCCTTGATGTACAGCCCCATTCCTAGTTTATGATTGGTAATGTTATAAGAGGTCTCAAAGCTTGAATTTGCTTTTATAATGCGACCGGAGCCATCAATAATGATGATAAAATCAGGAATTGCATTCAAGATTCCCCTAGATTCTGCTTCTTTCTCTGCTATGCGGTCAAGATAAAAGGATAACTCCTCATGAGTGTGCTGTAATAACGTGACACGCTGAGTTTCTATACTACGAAGAGTGTGATGATGCTCTAATCTTTTAATAAAAATTGCACTTGCTGCGGACAAGAATAAACTAAATGCGACCACAGATATGCTGATCACCCAAATATTGTAATTGAGGAATTGCTCAACCAAAGTGTTGCTGGGCAGGTAATAGGTGTTCCAAACACGATCTGAAATATTGACATAGCTTTGGTATTGTGCCTGGGAAACTATGGAATTAACATTTAATCCAGATATTCCTCCACTATAGTACACTATTGTCGAAGGATCTGAGGTGTTTAAATTCTTATCAACAACAAGTAAGTTAACATTATCATCAGAAAGTTCAGAGAACAAGTCTTGTAAGCCAATGACGGAAGAACATAGACCAACAAACTTCCTATCCAGATCAAAGTATGGAATGAAGTACCAAATCACCCTCAAACCCTCTACAGTATCAAAAACTGTAGTTGTAATGCCAATTCTTTCTCTCATACTACGACGAGCAAATCCGGAAACTTCCCTTGAGCTACCAATGTTGTAGCCTAAGACTGATTGATTCAAACTTGTTGTATGAGCTACCATAGATATAATAAAGTAGTTGTCATGGGCAGCAGCAGGCTCTAGTCCCAATGTTGTTTGGTTCTGATCTAATACGGCAAAGTTTGTATATATACCACCCTATTTTAGTTAAAATATTTGCAATTACGTATTTTCTTACTTCTTTTCTTGTGTTCCTTAAAAAGTCGTCCAGTGACGATGCTGTAATGAATGGTATTACAATAATACTGGACATCCTTTGGGAGAAGAAGTCGCCACCTGAAACCAAAGGAACGAATTGAGATGAATACTCCAAAGTCCCATTATTAATGTATAATAAAGTAGACAGCACTTTTAGAATCTTCGCTTCGTAATTTAACTCTGATTGAAGTCGTCTGTTCATAATCTGACTGACTTGGACTAGCTGTTGCCTCATCTTTTCCGAATCATTTTTTGACAATTTAAAGTATACAGCTATCCCTACCCCTGTGCAGACCAGCACCGTCAGTATTGCAACAACCAGTATGGATATGTTGTATTTTGAAAACAATGGCTTCAGATTCCTCCAATATAATTTGGTTTCTCCCGTTTCGGATAAACCATTTTCTCTGTCGTCTGAATTCAAAGGTTCATACATAAAGGAGGAAAAGGTTACAACTTTGTAAAGAAAAATGGGACAGTCATCCTCCACATTAGAAAACAACCAAGTCAATGTTGAACAAGGACAGCCAATCGTCGTCAAACAACCAACCACAAATGCACCCACAGAGCCAATGACACTACCCAGATATTTCCCAAAATACACAAAGGAGTGTGAGGTGGTTGCAAATAACTTTTTCGAATGCTTCACAGAGGTACGCAATAAACATTAAAAGTCACACTAACAACATCAAAGAAGGGACGAAAAACACAAAAAGGAGTAAGTAGGTCGGTCTAACGAACAATTCACATCATTAATTAGGACAAACTCGCAGGTGCCACAGGATTGGAACAATGCAAAGATTTGCTACAAAAATACAAGGACTGCATGGAAAAATAAACAATTTTTTATTCATCATGACGAAGTATACATTTGATATTGTGGATCGTACTGTTGCTTTGATTCGTCCATCTCAATGAGCTGAACCGCATTAGGCACCTCCTCATCCGCTCCCACTACAGGAATGTCTCTCTTAGGATCCACTCCATTCACGACCATGAAGCAATAAGAAACAGCACCAAACACAGCAGCAAAACTATACATTAAACCTAGAAGAAGGAACGCCAAATCAATGGTGGCGATCACATTAAGAGCATCCGTACACACCAGCGCCTTTGTCTGCGTGTACTGCAAGTTCACTCCCGTGCACCCCACGGAATTACCCAACGCAGTCACGAACGCAGTGGCATTGCTCACGATGGGCGCCGCCAACGTCGCGATCAACGAATAACCACCGGGCAACAACAAGAACCCAGAAGGTTTGAGCTGCGCATTCACCAAATCACCGACGGCAGTGCTGACCTGAGACAATTGATTATTGATCTGACCAACCACCCTGCTGACTGGATCCGATCCTTGACAACCAGCGGTGCTCAAGTAATAGGGAAGCATCTGACCCACGTTAAAGTTGATGCTCACGTTCATTCCCAATATTTGTTGATTGATGGAGGTGTTCTTTGAAATGTCGATGCCAGGTACGTTATAAGCAGCGGCGACGATATAAGTCTCCATGTTGCTGCAGGTATCCCCTCCAAAGATATTAGCGGGCAACAAGAGGGCGACCAGCACCCACGACACGATGGATATGATCAGCGATGCGAACGAAAAGAACAACAGGGTGCATGGTCTTCTGGGACAACAAATGGCGCACGTGGCCACGAATGGAATCAGGATGGGAATCATGATGAAGGCAGCGATCACGACGTTGCGAATGCCATCGTATTCGTACACGTAGGGTAGATAGGTCTCCCTGTAACCAAAGACTTGATTCATGGAGGCATTCGCTGGTCCGCTGATGCCGCCGATCAAATCGTCCGCTCTGCTCGATAACGACTGAGTAATGTTGGCGATGGAATCGAATCCGCTGGTCAGGCTCAGTATTCGATCCACCGGGTTGTTGCTCAGCGCAGCGTTGATCGTGCTTTGATAGCTAACGACTGCGTTGGATGCTTGGTCGAATAATGGTAAGATGTTTGTGATTTGATCTTGAATGGGTTTGGTGACCGACGTGACTTGGCCGTACGGTAGTTGTTGTAGCACGACCAACGAGACGTTTTGAACGGTCAAGTTGACCAACACGTTGAAGCCATCTTGAATCACGACGTAATTGGAATCGAATGCATTCTTGACGTACGATGCAGATGACGACGTGTTGCGCGTGTTGGGCGTGGATTGGATGGCGGTGAGATTGGATCGAATGTTGTTCAGATCGCTCACTAGATTGGATCCATTGTTGGGAATCGCGCTGATTGCATTTCTGATGGCGACGATGTTGTTGGCGATGGGCGTGTAGTCGCTGGATGTGCACGTGGCGCATGCTGGATATTGTGCGGCCATTGCGTTTGACTTGGCTTGAGCGTTGGTGGTGTCGAATACATCTTGACTGCATGTGAGTTTGATTTGTGCCACGCCCGATGATGCTGATCCTTGATCCGTGATTCTGTTCCAAAAAGTATAAAAGTTATTGACGTCCGTAATGTGTTGTGTGGCATTGTACTTTGATGGGAATGCTGAATTGTAACTGTTGATCATCTTGATGACGTTGAGGTCCATGTCCGATGTGCTCAGTAACGATAGAATGGAAGAAAAGTTTGCTCTCATGACCTCAATCTGTGGTGCAATCTTGGTCATGTTCGATGCTACTTGTGATATTTGATTGGTGGGTATGGAACTAACATCAAAGCTTGACGCTTGGCTTGTAATGTTTCCAAAGTTATTAATAGAGTCCGAAATGGAAGGTGAAAATTGAATAAAGGTGGTGTTGATGATCTTGACTTGATCAATGATGGACGTGATGCATTGCAGAGATGTCACCAAGGTGTTCAATTTGTTCAATTCTTGGAATAGAATGGTTGGTGATGGGAAAGTGTTGACTGCTGTTGTAAGGCTTGCTATTTGACTAAAAGTATTGTTGACAATTCCAAACACTCCAGCAAGACTTGAATTGTATCTCAATAATTGAGCTTGACCTAAAGTGAAGTTGATTGATTTCAAAGTGTTGCTAATGTTGTATGCAGTGGTAAGCATGGCTGGTGCGTTCACATTCTTGATCAGGTTGGACATGGCACCCAACTCCACGACTAGTCTTGACAAGTCTAATGTTCTGATTGTATTGGCAACATTGATCACAGTGTTCAAACTAGCAGAAGTAGATTGTGTGTTTGCTGTATTGAGGTTTGTTGTCAAGTTGGTAATGAGTGGGTTGAGCATGGTGTATGGAATTTTGTTGAGCTGATCCATCATGCTGGAGGCAATGGTGATGGCGTCCGATACATTAGAAGCAGTGATCAAGGCATCAGCAATGGTCCAGTTGGCGGTCAAGTAGGCCAGGTTCACATTAATGTCAACAAGTGCATACTCGATGCTAATAAATGTTTGAAAGGCTGGCTCAAGGGCTTGGCTTTGTACGGTGCTCAAATTACCAGGAACGTTTAACATGTTTTGTCCCAAGCTTTCCAAATTAGGTAAGGCATTGATGGATGCTTTGGCTGATGAGATGTAGGCCAACATGACCGTTGCATTAGGCAGCGCACTTGCTATAGAGTTGAAGCAGACGTTAATGTCGTTCAACGGGAACTTTGACATGATGGCAGGTTTAAAGTTGTTAACGTTAGACGATACAACATTAATGAGGTTGGAAACGTTTCCTCCAATGTTAAGAAGGGAATTTGCATAACTTTGTATACCATATGTTCGTGTCACAACATTGTCTATTGAATTGCTAATGTCTTGGTTGGCCTGCCAGGTAATAATAGTCCATGGGATCAAGAGAACAATCGTAAGCACAACATAACCTGCCAGTATACCTTGACAAACTTTGATCTTGTTGGCATAACTTTGTAAATTGTCCCTCTCCGAACGTTTGATGGGGAAACAAGAGCTTACACAACAACCCCAACAACAAATACCAATGTAAATAAAAATCCAAATTACTGTGAGCAATAAGAATATAATACCTAGAAGTGCATACATTCCAACTCCCTGCGCATAATTTACTGAGTCATTAATGGCCGAGGTCAGTGTTGAAGAATTAAAGAAACCAAAATTTGTTATTGCATTTGTGGTGGCAGTTGTTTGAAACTTTCCAGTCTTCATATCGTAGGGAGCAACCCTTTTGTTATTTCTTAATGTACCAATTACACCACTGTTCAATCCTGAACCAATGTTGGAGGAAGTGGACCCTACAACCTGTGCTTTTTGCATGGCTACACGGATCTTTTGTCCAGTACCGGATTGACAGTTAGCGTACGCTATGATCAGAAGCATGCATGCACATGCCCTCAGCATCCACATGTTTTCCTAGTTGATTTGCTACGGTTGACAAATAAGAATTGATTCTATTAGGGATAATTATCTTCTATAAAATAATTTTCCTCCTTCCAATACCGTTAGCTACCAACGACTTTTATCCTTGTTTGGAAGACGACCCCTCATCCTTTGTAACACGCCGTAGTAGACGACAACATCAGAATATACCCGACAAAAACCATTTTTGATAATAAATATTTATTTCATGTCCAGTCCTATCTTACTTAAAAGTAGATGCTGCACACCTATCTGGATGCTCAACAGTGATAAAATACCCATTACAAGATTAATTTTATTTATCGTGAAGTGTCAGATGAGGCTCACATTTGCCATGTAAACGTTCCAAAAGTAGTCTCGCAACAAGGTTTGTCGGATCCGTGGCCAAATTGCTACAAATGGTCCTTACAACTTCATAATTTTCTGCTTTTAAAGCAACCCTTATTGATTCATGCTCTCTGTGCAATCTCCTCTGTTCATCTGAACTCTCCTGCATAGGACTCATAACAGTATAGATATCTATTGGTTTCTTTTTTCCCTTCACTGATACACTGTCAACAAATAAACACAAATAATCGCTTGAAACAGCTTTTTGAGTATTTTCTCCTATCAAAATTGGAGTCTTGTATCTTTTATTGAGTGCCTCCAACCTAGCTGCTACATTTACTCCATCGCCTAAAGCTGTGTAATCTAATTGCGTTATGCTTTTCAAAATTTAAGACTACTCACTTAGACGATCAGGACTTCCAATATTACCGACGAGTATGTTATTTGAATTTATACCTATGCGCACACTCACTTTCGGATACCTCTTCTTCAGCCACTTTGCATTTAGTCTACTGAGTCTGGTAAGCATTTCAAATGCTGCGTGAACTGCAAATAACTCATGTTTCTCAACGTGATCAGGTGCATTCCACATTGCCTAGAAGAGTTACAAATTCAAAACAAAAAGATATTGTACCATTATGCAGTCACCTATAAACTTATCAATCGTACCATCATGCTTTGTGATTGCACTTGACATTTCTGCGAAAAACTGACTCATCAATGATATCAATTTGTTAGGCTCTATATTCTCTGTTATAGTCGTGAAATCTACTCTCTTGTTTTAAATTATAGCACACTAGTCAATTACCTTTAATATCCATGAACAATATGGTCAGATTTCTGTTGACAACCCCAGGTTGGATTTGTTCATTTTTTCTCAGGATGGACCGAACCACATCAGAGGGCACAAACTTTCCAAAATTAGACAGCCCCTGTCTCATCTGGTTCATACTATTGGATATCATTTCAAACTCTTTTAATCTAAGCGTAATATGCCTTGTCTCATCTAACTTCATGTCAGCAATCATCCCCATCTGAGAGGCAAAAGTCTTCAATGGCATTGATATACAACAACCAATGATTATTGAGGTTACCATTGCAATCACCACAGCTGCAACACTAACACATATATTTATAATAGATGCCTTTGTGACATGCGACATGATGGAATCATAGTCGAGAACTGCAACAAGTACCCAATCTATGCCATATCTATCAGAGAGTATTTGTAACTGTAAAAGGCGCTGTACATTTTGACTGTCGGTGAACATAAACACCTCTCCATCCTCTACATAACTCAAATTACTTTTGATGTTGTATAAATAATTTGACGAATCTTTCACAATGGTGTTGGAGTGATCTCTTGAGGAGATGCGCGTTGGTGCTCCATTTATAAAATCACTAACATTACCGCTAGAGGTAGCTATTAATAATCCAGATCTCTCCATAATATATAAATCTAGACCAGATGTAGAGGCAGCAGCTTTTTGTAGGTATTGCGATAGAGTTCCTAATTGCAGTAGAACTGAGATACTCCCAATAAATTGGCCATTGGTTTGATTATATATAGGCCCTGTTAAAAATGTAGCTAATACCGGTGGAAAGGTTCCTAAAGAGGGAGTAACTGGTGTCCATCTTAGACCAGCGTTACTTTGAGCTGTAACAAAATAAATGCGCTTTGTTACCAGGAAGCTCGATAGTACTCCATAGGGAGTTGTGATAACGTTTGCATTACTATCTAAATAGTAGGACACCAGAGTATTCTGTGAGAAATTTGCTATTTGAGAGCTCATGAAACCAGGTACTCCTGGACTTGGATTGTACTGTACAGAAACTAAACGACCATTAGTTGAGGCTATTAATATAGTAGAGCTGAACTCTGCAGTTTGTATATACGGATATAGCATTTTCACGACATATGGTTGGTAAAAATCTAGATCGCCCACTATCTGTCCAGTGCCATCATGTTGATACAGGTTGGTCATTGTAATATTTGCGAGCTTTGGTGGTTCTGAAAGGAACGAGTTTATGTGCTGAGAGTAGACTAACTTTAGAAAGCCCTGCGCTTTGTTCGACACTGATATGACACCCGACTGAGCTGAAAAAAAGCCCTATAAAATGTAAAGTTTAAATAAAACCATTACGTACTACTAGGAGGACCGTGACACCAGTGACTCCTATCCCAAACGTGAACAACAAGATAATCAACATTTGTATGCTCCATAACTGCGACAAACACCTTGTGCAGTTAGTGTCCGAATAGTGTCTCGTTAGCATCTCACTGCTTAAAGATTCCACATCTTCCTTTACATATTCAACGCTCGGTAGACTACTCTCCGAGTCTCTACGAGTAATCCTGTACTTGGCTGGTACCACGACAGACATGACTACCAACAATTTAGATTCTGGACCGGTCTACGAATTCCTGATTTGGTGAATTTTTCGAACCAACGACCGCCACATTTTCGTCATTTTTACCAAATATAAAAGGAACCTGGAAGAAAGCATCTCAAAGAGCTCTGTTTGTGCTTTGATGCTATATGTGAAAGGAAGATCCCACGAAACACAATCTATAACGTTAGTCGAACTAACAGACTGTTCCATTCAATCAGAACAATACAATAATTCGTATTGTGGAGAGAATCAAACGTTGAGACCATGACACAATGTGAATAAAACAATAATTTATTTAAACTTCTTCGTCCTCATCTTGGGCAATTTCTCTAACATACAATAATGCGTTATTCAAATTACTCTGGGCCAACGTAGCATTAATGTCGACCGCCTTCTTTGGGAAGTTTGTCGTGATTTCGTAATTTTCAAAGTCGCTATCTACTCTTGGTTCCCAGGCTACGAATTTCGTACGTGGAAGTGCATGAATGTATTCAAACAGTCTCTTGTTCGAGTCATTTTTGTTAAACTTGTATTCAGCTCTGCTTCCATCTGGAAAGTGAAAGCGAATGGTAGTTAATTCCTTGTTTAGTGAAGATTGTGGTGTTGACGTGAATTGTTCGTATAGAGCTTGTCTCTCTGTTTGTATCCTGGTCAGTCTTTCTTCCTTCAAACGTTGCTTTTCTTGGATCTGTCTTTGTACTTGCAATTCACGATCCTTCTTCTCTTGTCTCTCAATTTCTAATTGTCTGTCTCTTTCCAGTGAGGCTTGATAGGCGCGATCTTGTTCTTCTCTTTGAGTGCGGGCCATGGTCCTTTCTTGACTATGAAACGGTTAAGAGATTTACATATTTTCATAACTCACTCTTCTGCTTTTGCAATATTTAATGTGGGCTCTGCATTTTCTTGTGCATCGATTAATTGAGCCATGACTGAGTCCATGTCAAGCTGTCCTTCTAGCCTCAGTAGAGGTTGGAATTTTCCACCTGTTGAGACACCGGCAATTAAAAATGGATATGTGGTGGCACGCAATTGATTACTGAGTGCGTAACCCTCTCTGTTAGAGATATCAGCGGCAAAGAAAACAAAATTCTCCTCCACAAATTCTTTGAATCCCTCTTTGCATAGCACTTCATTGCAGAATCGTGGAGTGTTGATGTGCAATGGTGAATGTAAATATACAAGAAGCATTTTGTACTCTTTTTTGATGAGTTCCAAAGCGGCTAAAACATTAATCATCAAAAAATTAAATTAATCACTACCTTTAAAGTCTCCATTAAAGAATTTGGGATGAATTGTGCCATATTCATCATCGAATTTATTCTGGAATCTCCTTGCTTCTGTCATCTCGATGCCCCCTTGCGGTGTTTGACTGATCGGATGGTACATATTCCTAATCCTATACCCAAAACATGATTTGAACAATGACCACAACCACAAAAACAGTCTGGAAGTAGCTGATAGAGTGCTTTTGAGCATTTTTGATGTGTTTTGTAATATATAGATTCGATTTCGTATTTGCGTTCGTTCCATTTGGATTTTTGTATCTCCTCAACATAAGATAATAAGAGATTGACAAAACTCACCTGGAACACACTCTCATAACAAAGACAGGATTTAGTTTGTAATTGCTTTATTACCATGGTATGTATATTTATCAACTTTTAATGAAGTTGTCACAACAAAACAATTCAACAGACATTCTTCCTCAATCGAAAAACACCACTAAAAGAACAGCTTTTTAGTGAAAGGCGTTTTTTCTGCACATTCGGGTATTGTTGCAAAAGTATTTGAATGAAATATAAAATTAATCAAGATTTATTTTAGTTCTTTTCGGCCTTCTCGGTCTTCTTTCCCTTCTTAGAGTCGGTCTTCTTCAAAGCGGGGATGTGAACCTTCTTTAGAGCTACAAAAGTAAATTACATATAATAATTATTAAACATACTTGGTGGAAGGGATTGAGCAATCTTTTTGGCTTTGTCGGCTTCTTTGACGACTAGTGTGTATAAGCACTTCTTTGTCCTCAACTTGAACTTGGTGGTCTTGGTTCTTGTCTTGATACTCTTCTTGATGGTAACAGCTGCGAATGTTACATAATTAACGTGTGAAATAAAACATACTTGAGGCATCAGCTTGGCGAGCAGTCAATAAGAATTGCTTGACTTCGAAAATTTGTTTAGGCTGTGAAATTAAATGTTAGTGTCAGGGAGATGGGCGTAGTCATACCATTATTCACACGAAGGACTTTTTCAACAACTTTAATTTTCAAAAGTTTTCGATTGAGCAGCCCCCGTTGGCTAAAAAAGGTACTTTACAATCAAATAATTTAACTCTCGTCGTTGAATGTAGGATTCACTTTTTGCAGATAAAAGGTCAACAAAGATGTAGTTGAGCATTCGGTAGCTATTAGATAATATTATAGTCAACAAATATGTAATTGTTGTACAGATAAGGATAGACGTAATATCGAAGCAGATAATTAAATTATTACCGCATAATTATTGTTAGAAGGACAAAGATTGGAGTAAAGTTGGATAGATTACGTGTTGGTTTCAAATCAAACATTATGATGTCAATAAAATTCTTATTACTGCTCTTGCTGTTTATACGTTATGTGAGCATTATACAAACACCTTAAGGGTTTCACTATGTACAAGAGCGTTCTTTAATTCCCTCAGCCACAGTTCTCTAAGACTTCTCTTTGATTGTTAATTGGCCTCAACAACATTTGTTTCTTTTGTTTGAATTGCTCGATGAATCATTATGACTATTACTGTCTAAGCCATGGCAATCACGGGTACAGATGAATGTCATAGCAGACAACTAGGTATCTTGTCCGTATTTTTATAAAGCGATCAACCAAGATGCAAGCATACAGAGTTCAAAGCGTTAAGGAAGAAGCACATTCTGATGGTGTGTGGAGTGTCGCATGGTCAAAGGGCAGTTTGATTACAGGATCCGTTGATGCTAGTATCAAAATATGGAAGGGTGAAGCACTTGAAAACTCTCAAACTTTTGATGGACATCGCCTTGGTGTTATTAGTGTAGTCACAGAAAAATCTGGAAAATGTAATCTAGTTTAGCACAGTAACTAACCACAAAAGATGCCTGTTCTAGTTCCATGGACAGTATGATCAGAGTTTGGGATCTTTCAAAGGGTACTGCGGTCAATACAATTGAAGCGGCACCTGGTACGTTTTCATACGAATTAATTTTGCTGATTAATAATAGTTGAAGCTTGGACGCTAGATTTCAGCCCTGATGGTCGGTTTATCGCGACAGGAAGCCAGGTAAATAAATGCCATCGAAGCGCAAATGTAACTTTCTGATAGACCGGTAGTGTGAATGTTTACGGAGTGGAGTCAGGAAAAATTGAGCAGAGCTTTGACATTCAAAAAAAGACCTTTATTCTAACAGTCGCATATGTAAGTAGAATAACCACAACTCAAGCTCAACGCCTTAGAGTCCAAACGGAAGGTACTTAGCAGCAGGTGGTCAAGACGGTAGCGTCGCGATCTTCGACGTCGCAACTTCAGTCAAAACCTCTTTAGAAGGACACAGTATGTCTGTAAGAAGCGTCGCATTTACGACAGACTCTGAGAGGCTGTTGACTGCATCTGACGACAAGCACATCAACGTTTACGACGTGTAAGTTTACATCCAAAGTCTTGCATTCACTTTTTTTTAGGAAACAAGGAGCCCTCATCAAAACACTTAGTGGACATGGTTCCTTCGTTCTCTCCTTGGATGTATCACCCACAGGATTAACCTTTGCATCCTCTTCAACAGACAGACAGATCAAGATTTGGGAATTATCCACACTTGAATGCATTCATACCTTTGAAGAACACAAGGATCAAGTTTGGGATATTGCTTATGATGAGACGGGAGCGAAATTGGCCTCAGTGAGCGATGACCACTCCATAAGGGTTTATACATGCCCAACAGATACTTCAAAATAAAAATAAAAATATTACAACACCCATAATTTTGATATTTGTGCCTCAAACCCATTTCAATGTCACTAGATTGATATTTGTTGTTAGTAAAACTAATTAAACCTATAAGACGGTCGGGATTTAGTGCAGTAATGAGAAGAGCTCCATCCCAACATAGAACAATGTTCGCTAGGTGATAACACTGTGGTCTTGGACAGGCATGATTCGCTTCCATATAGCGGGTTGGCATAATCACTTCCAACATTATTTTTTTAAACTTCGTTAGATTTTGTAATGATCGGAGGTAGACACTTGAGAGTGGGATGGAGTGCGTTTAACACTCTTGCTGTTGTAGGTCGCTGTCCAACAAACATTTCTATTAGAACACCTTTAAGGTCTGTGTTCACACGCACATCAAATCAAAATATAATCAGATCGTACAGCAAGCACGAGGATAGAATTTCACAGTCGCAGTATTTACAACTCTTCCACAGTACAACGGATTCTATATCAGAAGTACTTGACCACATGATGGATAACGACGAATTTAGCGATTTTATTGAACAAAGTAAAGAGGATGTAGATATGGAAGTCTCCGATGGAGTATTAAACATCAAGGCTGGTGATGTTGGTACGTTTGTCATCAGTAGACAGACGCCGACGAAGCAACTTTGGTTATCTAGCCCTATTAGTGGGCCGTGGCACTATACCTTTAATGCGGACAGCAAGGACTGGGTTTGTACAAAGGACAAAGAAAATTTCATGGACAGATTGGAGAGGGAGTTAAAGCAGGTCTTTGGAAAGGACATTAAATTTGAACGTCTGTAGTGAATCTTATTTGTATACAAGAACAAGATGTCCCATTACAGAAATTGTTAAGTTTAAATAAATTCTCTTTATCGTATTAATGTACATCGATGTGTTACGCAATATCCTATGCATTTTACCTTTACAATATACAAATTGTCCAGATGCAAGGAAATAATGTCGAAGAGCTTGACGTAGAGGGGGTCACCGAAGAAAAGCTATTAGAGACAAAGAGTCATAAAAGATTATCAAAAATAACAATAGCATTAATTTTGATTGCCTTGTTTTTGTTTGTTGTGGCTCTTACTCTCACATTAGCCCTTGTTTTAACAAGGAGCACCCAAACAAAAGATGATACAAAACTACTGAACATGACTATAAATGTGCTGCAGCTTCAGAATTATACAAAAGAAATAGTCTCCTACACCCCGCGAATGCCTGGATCGCGTGGAGGCATAGCAACTCAAAACATGTTTTCTAGAATACTATCTCGTTACAAAAGGTGGAATGTGGAGTATGATAATTTTGAGGAGAACACACCTGGATTGGGTGTTTTGAATTTCACCAACATTGTCGCAACATATAATAGAGAATCAAGAGGATCTGCTCAGGCAAATAAAGCCCTCGTGATATCTGCACACTTTGATAGCCAATTCCAAACATTCGATAACTCCTTTCAGGGTGCAACAGACTCTGCAGTACCTTGTGCTATGATTCTACAGTTTCTAGATTTGTTCGAGGACATGATGAATTTTTATAATAAAGAACCAAACTATGATTTGAGGTTGATCTTTTTTGATGGCGAGGAGGCAACAAGAATTTGGTCGGGAACAGACAATACTTGTAACTTTAATAATCTCATTTTTTATTTACCATTTTTCTAGATGGTTCTAGACATTTGGCAAGTTTATGGGAGTCACAAAACAAACTTTCTAATATTGACTTGTTTATACTACTTGATTTAATTGGAACAGCCGATGTACGATTTCCAAATTTTTCAATTCACTTCAGGTCAGGTTCAAAGGCATTCGAGCGCTATGAAGAGCTCGCGACTATCGAGACGAATCTTAGACAGGAGAACGCAATGTAAGTGCAGTATCTACTTTGGTTACTAAAACGTATAGAGGCAGACAAGCAAGGTACTTTAATGGATTACCAGGAGGTTACGTTGAGGATGATCACATTCCATTTATGAATAGGGGAGTACCTGTCTTACATTTGATATCAGGTTAGATTTATGGTTGTGGTTATTAAAGATTGTTAGATCCTTTTCCGATGGTGTGGCATAGTCCTAGAGATAATTATGACTCTCTTGATTGGCGCTCAATACAAGATATTCAAAAAATATTGTTTGAATTTTTACAAGGTCATTTGTTCAAAGAAGAAGTAAAATAAAATACAACTTATTGTCTTCTCTTCTCCAACGTCATCAAAAAATATTGTAAACAAGCACAACCAAGATGAGCCAAAATGTAAACAGGATCGTGGTTGTTACTGCTGTTTGTGTGATTTTGTTTTCAATGTACAAAATGAATGAGAACGGATTAGAAAAGGGGAACATGGTTCACACCGAATATTTTAGCACAAACTACTTTGAGAAGAAATTAGGTGGAGAATGGGAATATAAAAGTAAAACCATTTATAATCACAAGAAGAGGTCATTCACGGACAAGAATCAAATTATCGAGTTTGTTCACGAGAGTTGGATTTTTGATGATGATAGACAAGCATTGTCGGATCATGATAAACATGTAGTTGAGAGAAGCGGAATAGAGGAGGACCAAAAGTATTCCATCATGGTCGCAGTTGATGATCCTCCTTCCCCAATAGATGAATTTCCGCTGGTGTTTGTTTCTAGAGGACCCAGTGATACTGTCAAGATGATGCTATCCGTTGCAGCTTCTTCAGAGATTAAAGATTTTGAGAAAGTTTGTATGGTTTATTGCCAGCAGAATGTTATTAATAAAGTGTCTGTGGTTGTGAGGGACCCTGAACATCAAATTCATCCCATGTCTATACTTGTGGAAGCATCAAAGTACATCAAAAGGATGTCGTCTGTATAAAATAAAATCTAAATTTACTTTGATATTGGTTGATAGTTACAAAATGCAAAGGGGAATTCTCAAGTCGGAAGCTACCGGGCATGTTGATGCTTATTTGGAGTACAGAATGTAATATTTATATGTCACGATAAGATTTGACCTCCTTATAAAGGATTGTTGGGGATAGGGATAATGGACAACTACTGCCAGAGGCTGAATACGAAAAGCTCCGAAAAGAATTTTATGAAAAAAGAGAACAACATGGAACACATTTTGTTAATACTGGGTTTTTGAGAAACCCAAACAAACCAAGGAGGGCACTTGATGGAATAAAAGCCCTTCCTGGGGGAGACATGAAAAGTAACCAGCGCAATCTCCCCGGAGGAAAAGGTTCCAGAGTTATTGATCCTTCTGTATCTCCTTTGGATTTGATAAACAGGTAATATACGACTGAACAACTAACACTAACTTTGATAAGAGTTCCAAGTTTCACAAAAAGAGTAAATCCAGTGCTAAGCAAAAGTAGATTAACCAACTCTTCAAGTGGCAGGGCAGCATTACCGGATAAAACAGCTGTTAAAGGCCGCTCGCCACCAAAGAGAACAGGAAGAGGGGTAACTGTAACACCTGACCCTGAATTACATATTGATGATCAAATAGAGTTGCTGTCTGAGGCATTATCAGATACCACTTTAACAGAGGCAAAGAAATATGGTATGAAAAAACAACTCCAAATGCTACAAGCAAAAAAGATGAGAGACTTAAGAAGAGCACAAACCCAATACGTGTAAATTAGCTGTAAATTTATTTTCTCTTTTGTTGCTCAGACTGCTTGATCATATATGTTTGAATGTAGTCTTTGAGTCGTGATTCCTTTTCAGGAGGGACGTTGTATTTTTGGGCAAATCTCCTAGCGATGGCTGCTGGATTCTTATCTCCTATTCGCACCTTTAACATTTTTTTGTTATTATCCGAAATTTCAACTTCCATGCTGAACAAAATGCCTCCCCTATCATCATCATCATAGTCGCTATCAATAGAATCTACTGCTCTACTAACGCTGGAATATGATGATACGCTGTGTGAAGTGGAACTAGACGAGGTTGTTTGGTACTTGTTATTCCTCTTCAATCTGTCAAAGTCAAATAGTTCCTGGTCGGTCGGTTTAGTTCCAGGTGTGGTATCTAAAACTAAGTTTGATTCAACAGTAGTACCAACATCTCCTCCTCTTCTGATAATGGCATCCAACTGCTCTCTAATATCTTCGGCAATTGCCTGTATAACTTCCTTTTTAAGTCCAAATGACACACCAAAATTTCTAGCCTTTTCGTCAGGATCATCTCCTCTTCTCACCGCAATGATTCCTTGTTTCCCCTTTCCAACTATTACCTTTACTTTTAATATGGGTTGTCTGTGAGCTGATTCTACTTTATTATTCAAATCCTTTTGTTTTTCTAAAAATCTGTTAATAGATGTTCTTATGAGGTAAGCGATGTAGTTGATGTTGCTGGATGGTAGATGAAAAGCTTTGACGAATTGTTGGGATAGCTCAAATACGTTATCTCCACTACATACACCAATCTGTCCAACCCTTCCATCACCTATGTTGATGTCGATAAACACATTGGGTTGTTTCTTTTTATTGTAGGATAAAACCTCAGAGTGAACAGTTTTGTTTTTGCCGCTGCTATTAGAGTCAGCCCTTAATTCAGTTTCGATGACTGGTACCATGTGCCCATCTTTAGTTTGTTGAAAATTCTTTATATTCTGATTGGAGTGATCTAATTGGTTTGATTTACTTTGCATGTGGGTTGGTATTGTTACAAGTCCATTTGTGTTGACATAGTCCGTCTCTAAATGCTCTATGTTTTCATCGCTAATAGGCATCATGCTGTTAGTTGACCTTGGTCTGGGTGTGTAAGGAGTATCGCTTTGGATTGAGTCCCTAGATTGTTCGTTCGATGGTCGTGGTAGTGAGCTGCGATTATTTGTTTGGGCAGGATAATCATCGTAGTATCTGGTTGAGCTTTGATAAGAGTAAGTACTAGATGTATCAGTATTAGCGTTGCGACTAGTTTTAACAGGAATCTTGTCGACGCTGTTATGGTTGGGATTTGGTGTAGTATATAATTCATCCGTATTGTATCGTTTGTTTTTAGTGGTTGGAGATGTTGACTTCGATGTTGGAGATATTGGGTGTCTAGAAGAAATCGAAGCTAAAATGTCTTCTACTTGTTCAATGTCGTGGTACTTTAGTAGATGGGATACTCTTATTAGTAGTATCTTCCAAAGTAGTTCTATGTTTGTTTTTGCTACGTTCGACACTTCCATAAATATGACTTGGTTAGCTATGGCAAATTTTTCAACCTGACTGATTAATACTATTGTTTGGTGAAAAATGTTACCTCTTTGATGGTTGTTGCTCTATTATTCATAATATCCGTTCTTGTACCAACAAACATTATATTGCTGTTTAGGTCGCAATACTTCTTTGCTTCGGAAAACCACTTTGAAGTAGCTGTTTCAAACGTCTCTTTTTTAGTAGTGTCGTAAATAATGAAAACAAAATCCACTCCACGATAAATTCTTTCTCTTTGGCTGTGTACATTTAGAAAAATGTTAGTTGTTGGTATTACTCTTCAGAAATGCGATTGTATTTGTTTCCACCAACGTCATAAAAAGATATTGAGCATTTCGAGTTTATAGCTTTCTTGATTGTGGTAGTCTCAGTGGTAGGACTGTATAAGTTGTATGGATCTCCACGAACGTCGCACCAATTATTTAATAGAGATGTTTTCCCTACACATGCATCTCCAAGTACCCCAACCTTAATAATTGATGAGTCATCGCTAGTCAACATGTTGAGTAATATCGGTCAAATCAACTCAGTAATACAACATGTATACGTCTCCAAAAACTCCAAGAAAGGTGCAAAGTAAAACCGGTGTGTCTCCAGCTAAGAAAGAAAGGTCTAAAACGCCCAAAGCTGCAACATCACAAACAAAAATACAGGAATTTCCCCCTAAGACGGATGTTGTTCATAAAGCTACAAACAGGAGTAAAAGCGTTGGCAGGATTACAGCTTCAAACAAAAACGTGTCTCCTATTAAGAAAATATCTACAGGAACCTCGCCTAAAAAACATTTATCCCCAATAAAGAGGCAATCTAGACACGACACAACTGACATTCTACTCGTAATAACTTTTATATTGCTTTGAACTCACCATACATAGATGAATACATCACAAAGAGAAAGACTGCGGGAAGAAATCTATGCTCTTAATCGATTAATGAAATTGAATGAGGAAAGAAAGTGGAAGATGCTATCAATGGGACAGCATAATGACCAAATGAATTTTACAATATAATAGTTTAATCTTGATCTCCCTTTGGCACAAACATTCTCCTTGACATCGAGCTCGAAGGGGGTTGAGAAGGACTTCCACCATCTGATTCTTGATTTGATTTGGAGGATCTACTAGCAACTGGTGCTGATTTACAAGTATTCTCGTGTATAGCCACTCTATCGCTATTAAACTTCCTACCACACTTTGAACATGCTACTCTTTCGTCTTGTTCGCCATCTTCTGATTGTGTTTGTGTTTTACTAAAATCAGCAGACTTTGAAAGCTTATTGTCAGGAGAGGGTGGCTCCAAATTTCCACTTGATCTCTTTATACCAGGCAATGAGGTTCCCAAATCTTGACTTTTGGGTCGATCTCTGTTCACTGGCTTTGAAGTACTACCTGGCTTACAGGATTTCAGATGTACCGGCAATCGATCAGGTAAGAATCTTCTTCCACAATTCTCACATGGCACAAGAGTACTTTAAGGTTGAGCAACATTGTAAAACAAAAATTAAAATACTTTTCTGTAAAGTTCGAATACGCCGCGTCGTTATGTGCATCAATCTCTGCTGCACTCATCTTTCCTCCACCTCCAGATATTTGCATTTTCTTGTTCATCTTTTCCAAGTCTTCTTCGCTCATACCATGCTTAACCATACATTGCTTTTGATGAATGGGCAAACTGGCACTTCCGAATTCTCTTCCACATATACCACACATTAGCATTCTAGGTCTAGCGCTAGGGCCAGTTGGTGAAGTCACTTTCTCAGCAGCCTTTTCGCAGCTCTTCAAATGAACTAGCAGAGCTTCAGCATTGAACCTTCTTCCACATCCCTTGCACTGCAATCTTGATCCCTCTTCATAAATTCGATAAGCTTCCTGGTTGAATGATTCGATTTCTTCTTTGCTACCCTTCTCTGGTACTGGCTGTTTTGGTGGATTCGGTGGCTTGCATCGCAATTCTTTGGGCAGGTTGGCTTGAACAGCTTCTCTCTTTTTGATACATTGAGGAATATGTATTAGCAAGGAGCTACATCCAAATTCTCTACCACACAGATAACAAAACAAAGTCGATGGTTTTTCTGATAACTTTGGTATCATTCCACTACCAGCTGCTGGAGCTGGGGCCTCCTTTTTCTTCACGCAAACTAGAGTGTGTTGTTCGATGCGCTCTGGGTCAAACTTTTTTTTGCAATACTTGCACTCGTTACGAGAAGCACTCTCGTAAATTTGATAGGCTTCGTCGTTGTACTTTGATAGTTCCTGTTCAAAATATGGACTGCTGCTATCAGGAAGTTGAGCAGAAGGATCGCTTGGCAACTTCTTCCTGATTGATTGAGGAAGCTTAGCTTGAATTTGAGTATAAGCTTCTTTGCACTTTGGGACGTGTGCTGCAACACTCCTTGTTCCAAACTGCCTTCCACAAATCTAAAACGTAAACTTTGAACTAAGAAGACAACTTACATGACAAGTTACTGCAATGGGTTCTTTCGCTCCAGAGGAAGATGGAGACTTAGGAGAAGATCTTGAAGATCCTGCAGTGCTGGGTGGTGCCAAAGATGTTGTTAGCTTTGGTGTCTTTGGACTTGCCATATTCGGTGTTTTTGGTCTGCTGGAACTACCGGTGCTATCAGAATTCGTGCTCCTTCTTAAAGTCGATGTTGGTGTTTTTGAGCGACTGGATCCAGTCGTTGATTTGGGACTAGGTGCTCCTGCACAAGATTTCAAATGAACTAAAAGAGCCTGAAATTAGTTTGATTCAATGATTATGAGCTTACTTCTGGATTAAAAAGTCTGGAGCAGTTGGGACACTGACATCTTGATTCTTGATTATAAATTGAACACGCCTCATCATTGTAACTTTGAATTACAGCAGGATCCTTGCTTGAAGGTATCTCCTGTTCTGGTGGGCGAGGAGCCCTTCTTCTTCTGTATTGTACAGGTAGAACTTCTTGTGATTGTATCCATTTTTGCTCACAGGTCGGAATATGGATTGATAGAGAAGAGGTTCCAAATTCTCTGCCGCACAAATGACAGGATAGCGCTAATGGCTTCTTATCAAAGGCGCTCATCTAGTTTCTTAATCTAGTTGTAAAGTTTAGATGAAAAGACCAATCCTCAAATTGTGCAATAGACCAAACATCCAAACATTTACAAATTAATATTTATATCGCAATTATACATGTAGAACAAATATGTTTATTCTCTGAATCTCCGAATAGTTTGAGGTAGAGCCATAGCCAAGATAAGATCGTCCCATCGCCTATGTCGAAACTTTCTTTACCACACTGTCGCTTAGCCATCTTATTCCGTCTTCAATACCAGTACCTTTAAGCGCATCCGTCGCACTTCGATCGATAATTAATTTAACAATTATGATTTACTTACACCAAGTTCCATTCTCTTGCGTTCAGAGCGTATAAGTGTAACGCGGTTGTCAAGTCAGCGGGTGATATCGCATTATCAAGATCCTGTTTGTTGGCGAGTATTAGTATTGGTGTACTTTCTACATCCTTGTGTCTAAGAATAGCATACAACTCATCTCTCGCCACACATAGACGTTGGTCATCAGTGCTATCGATTACAAATATTATTCCATCTAACTTTTGATAAAAGCATTCCCACATGTACCTGTATCTTCCTTGGCCTGACATGTCGAAAACAGTCATTTGAATTTGGTTTTTTTCAAATTCCTCAACAGAGAATCCTACGGTAGGATCAACAGGTTTATCGATCTTTTTAGGATTTAACTTATTTATTATGGTGCTCTTATAAACTTATTAAATTTCAATCTCAATTTCATTTACCTTCCCACTGTTATCCAAACCACAGCATATTATTTTCACTTTTCGTTTTTTGAATCCAACAGCGACAAACAGCTTATCCAGTAGCCCCATTAAGTATAATCACTGAGCGAATCAATGCCGCCTATATGAGATAATAAAAGTTGACCGCTTGAGGAATTGTAAACGAAAATTTGTTAAACAATCATTTTTATTAAGTCAAAATAAAACAGATCCAAAGCCAAACTGGAATGGATTACTATGACTATTGTTATGTGCTGGGTTAATATTGTTAAGAACAGAATCTGATCTCTTATGATCCTCCTCTCCGCTCCTAATCTGACCCGAGTTGATGATTGTTGGTTGAGATCCAAACAATTCATAACCAACCACTGGAGTGAAAACCTTTGGTTGACCCCACTCAAACTGTGACTTTGACGAACCACCGTTCGCATTTCGTTGTCCAGATTGATTTTGTGCGTCATCTTCGTTATCACTACCTACAATATCCATAATTAAACTGTACATATCATCGCCAATAACGTCTTCCCCAGTCGTTGCATTCCCTACAGCAACAGGAGGTTTGACATTTATTTTGGATAAAGATTTCAATAAACCTTCGCTCGCGGACTTGCCGAGCGTCGGTTGTGCATCAGAAGAATTTTTTTATTTGACACAAATTAGACCAACCCATCACTGCAGGTTCCACCTTGACAGGAGGCGTTACAACAACAGTTTTCGGATGAACAGTAGGAGGCTTCGACGAAACAACCGGAACACTCACATTCTTCTTTTCAACTACATTCTGATTTGGCGGCGCCTGATGTACGTTGGTGGCAGAAAAACTTCGTTGCACATGCTTCTTGTTGTTCTGAACAACGCTCCATTCTTGATCGTCCAATGCTTCGAAATCATCGACCTGAACATTTTGTACATCTTGTGTTGTCGTCGTCGACTTCTTCTTTTTGGGAGGCTGTGGAGGTGGCGCCACGACGGGTTCCTTCTTTTTGGTTGACAATTGTTCCTTGTTGACTGTTTTCTTTTTCTTTTTTTGTTTATTATTTACATTCTTCTTTTCAGACTCCAGTTCCTCTAAAAGTTGACTTTGTACTTCTAATGCAACCATATCCTTGTAGGCTACGGTAATGTTGTGTGAAAATAACCTCGCCAGATAGATTTGAAATAGTGCTCTGCTCTCTTGGGTAGTGTTGGCTTTGACCACATCGTCGACTGCATGTGAGTGATTGGTGCTTGTTGTGCTGGAAGTGGAAGAGGACGTGGTGGAGCTGACGTTATCGTCATCCTCGGCCGTATCGAGTTCCTCCTCCGAACTATAACTATTCTCCAAAGCAATGGTCTTGTTTGTTAATGACTTTGGCATGTTGGTGGTGATGGTTGTTGTTGTGGTCTCCTCTATCGTGTTTGGATTCGACAATACCTTCTTTGCTTTTTTGATCATTATTTTTTTGATGTTTATTTCAGAGTTCATGGTACAAAGGTTGATTAACGTGTGAATGTTATCGGGACCTGATGATGTCGATGACGACGATGTTGGTTCGGGTTTATGTGTTGTTGGAGCTGAATGTTTCGTTTTTGCGTTGGTGGTGGCACCGTCGCTACTGCTTGACGAATTTGATAGGTCGGGAGAGATGTGAAGGATTGAGTTGGGAAACACCTCAGCAATTTTCTTAATCACTTCGAAGAAATGACTGTTAGTGTTAGAATTGATCAAGAATGGTAAACTCACTTTGACCCATTATTACTAAAATATGATTCGTCTACTGTGATCTTGTCGTTCCGAATTGTTAAATAATCACCAAAAGCCTCGATTTTTGGTGAAAATAACTTATCGAACGTGCTCAAACCGTTACATTGTACATTAGATTTCTTATCCTGCGCTGTACCGCTGGATTTTACGTTTGTGTTCATTTTACATTGTGAATTATTCTTGTTCGCCGAGGTTTTGTTTTTTTGTTTTTGATCATTGGATGCATCAAACGAACGGTCCTCTAGCTCAACAATATAATCCTCAAATACTTGAAACAATTAAAATCATTTGAAAATCGATTGTTCATTACCTTTGACAACTGCATTAAAAATTGATTTTCGTTTCTTACAAGCAGGACAAAGACATGTCTGCTTGTTAAAACTTAATCCTTGCTCTCCATTGCTTGAAGTTGCTGAAAAGTTTGGATTGTATAAATTCGATGATTTTATCTGCTTCAGAACAAAGTTTTTGTCCACTGATAAAAGTTGAAGTTTCTGTTTCAAACTCACCGAGCTCCAAAAGTCCGTCACGCTATTCAAGTGTTTATTTTTGCCCTTCTTGCTAGTATTATCGCAAAAACTGCATATATTCCTTTCATTCTTACTCTTCATGCGATTTCAATACAGCTCCAGTATTTGATTGTTGTGAAATCACCAATAGTTGACCGTCCATCGATTTTCAACTCACTATCTTTTTTGATAATAATTTTTGTAAGTGCAACCACAATCAAGAAGTTTAGAAAGCCAAGAAAATTTTGTATATAGGTGTGATGTTTCTAGATTTCAAAATCAGTTCTTGCGCTTGGGGATATACTCTAACAATGATCGATAAGAGATGTTGAGTGTAGTTGCTAATTGAAAACTAACCCAATTTACCCGCATGCGTCTACGTAGAGATACGTTGATACATTGCAATTTTTGAAAGTCAGGCAATACCTGATTAGTTAATCAATAGAATTATCTTAAGAACGACCGATGTGTGCCATACAAATCTTCAAAAGCAACTCTGTCAATATAGAATAAGAGACGTTCGTCAGAGAACATAATTTAACAAATGTAATTATAAAACCTTTTTTTTACTTATAAGTGGTGGAAGGTCTTCCATGTCTTCTTCGTAATTATCTTCTGTGTCCAGCTCTTTCTCAATCTCCTGCTCAGTTTTGGGCCTTCTCACATAAGCCGACACATATTGGGTAAGTAGCAAAGCAACAAGCGCAAACATTGTGAAGGATCCAACGTAACCATAAATGATAAGATCACCCCGACTTACTGGTCCTCCGCCACCTCCAACGCCTCCAAAGAATATTAAAATACCTTTGATGAGTGGTGTGACAGCATACGTTAGTTGGCCCATGTATAGAACGAACAATTCTCTTCCGGTCGAATCTTTTCCGTCTTCATGTGTGGCATGCATGTTTCCAAGAACATTTGCACCTGCTATGTAAAAAAGTTTGCAGATGATAGCAGAAATTGCAGCACTGATGAGTAGAACCTGAGGTATGTGAGGTGTGTCCTTTGTCATTCTTTTTAGCTTAGCTTCCCTTTTTCTGAGTCTTTCTTGTTCAAGTTGCTGTGCTTCCTCTTCAGTTAATTCCTCATACTCGTCGTCATTACTTTCCTCCGCTGTTTCTTCGCTAAAATCTAGATCTTTATTTGCTCTGGAGAGCGTTTTATAGTCCTTGAATATTTGCCTCATAAGCTCTCTTTTCTGCCTGATTAATGTGATGATCGTCAAAATCTTACTTGTACGTAGTTCACCTGAGGATTCTTCAAAACCTGTAATACTGTGATAATTTCGCTCTAATAATTAAACAAACTCAAAGATCAAATTAAATACCTCTGGTGTGTGATTACTTCTGATAATAATCTCAATTTGTCTGATGACCCACGACAGTTCTTGTTCAAAGTCCTTTAGGTCATTTCCAACAAGTGGGGGTGGCGAAGGAAGGGTAGAAGGGCTCTGATGTGTTTTCTTTGGCATTTATGATCAACCATCAACCTTCAACAAATTACAAGAAACGCGCAAAGTTCGTTGAGTTGGATCATGTTCTGCAGCAGTATGATCATGAATGTATGGGGTTAATTAATATTTTAGTTAGTGGACAAGTGCCGAGAGAGCCAGTGGTTAGCACAAAGAGTGGACTTCTCTTCGATAAAGACTTAATACACAAGTGGTTGCAAGAGAATGACAATACATGCCCGATAACCAAACAACCATTATCTACCGAAGATTTGGTTTCTGTAGTTTGTATGTAATCACTCTACGCGAATGACTAACTAAATAAGCTAAGACACCGACACAGCAACCCCGCTCAATCACTGCCACGAGTATTCCAGGGATGTTACAATCGTTGCACAACGAATGGGATGCTGTAATGTTGGAAACATTTACACTCAAACAACAGTTAGAGACTGCAAGACAGGAGCTAGCTCATACATTATACCAACACGATGCTGCCTGCAGAGTGATTGCAAGGTTGATGAAAGAAAGAGACGATGCAAAAAAGTAATGTGTGAATTTGTTTTATAAATAGATACTAACCATCTCAAAGTGCACTAACCAATGCCAAAAATAAAATGGAAGAAGACCCAACCCCTGATGGCTTATCACAAGATGTCATCAATAAGCTAGTCGCCACCAGCTCCACATTATCTTCTGGAAGGAAAGTCAGACAAGTACCGACAGACCTAAAGACGGAGACGCAAATCAAAGGCGTTGCAGTCAACTTCGATAGCCAAAACGTTTGAGCCACTCAGTCTCGACGTCCACAATGAAAAGGGCGTGATCGCAGTAGGAGGCGCATCGCAAGTCGCTCTTTACGATCAACATCACACGGAAGCCGTCGCAACATTCAAGCCACAACACGCAGTCAATTCAGTACTGTTCCATCCCAAACAAAACTTGCTCATAGCCAGTGGAGATAAGATCTCATTCTGGGACACTGTTCAAAAGTCATCACAACCACTACGAACGCTATCAACCAATCAAACAGTGACAGGAGCAAGCATTCATCCATCTGGCGACTTTTTACTTTACGTGTCTTCAAGTGCATGGAACTTTAGTGACGTGTCGACGGGCACCCTCTTATATTCGAACGCAGTCAACCAAGCACAGCTCACATGCTGCGAGTTCCATCCTGATGGTTTAATCTTTGCAACGGGAACGTCAGGTCAAGGAGTCAAGATTTGGGACATTAAATCAAAACAGATTGCAGCACAATTGGATCAAGAAGGAAGCATTGTCGGATTGTCATTTAGCGAAAATGGATACTATTTGGCCACTGCCTCTGAGAATGGAACGGTCATGCTTTGGGATCTACGTAAGGTGATTTGCATCAGCACGGTGCAGGTGGAAGGTGGTGCCACAAGCGTCAAGTTTGACCACAGCGGAGTGTATTTGGCAGTCGGAACCAGTAGCGGAAATATCATCGTTCACACCGTTCAAAACAAGCAATTAACATCTCTAAACACCATCAAGTCATCTAGTCAGCAAGGACCTACATTTGTGTGCTGGGGTAACAAGAAGGCAGAGTATTTGGTGAGCGTAGGAGGAGACTTGACTGTTAAAGTATATGAATAAAAATGTTTTTTTAATTCGACAATACATCAACCAACTCTCCTTCTTGATCTAATTCTTGTAAAATGTCCAATCCACCAATCAGTTCGCCCTTCACGTATAGCTGTGGATAGGTGGGCCAGTTGGAAAATGTCTTGAGTCCTTCCCTAACATCTTGATCTTGTAAAATGTCAAAGTGTGTGAAATCAGTGTTGTGCTTCTTCAACAATTCTACTGTTTTTCTGCTGAATCCACATTTTGGTTGATCTGGCTCTCCCTTCATGAACAATACTACTTTTGACTGGTTGACCAAACGAACAAGTTTGTCCTTGAGTGGTTCCTTCTTGTCCACGCCCAACTCTTGGTGAAGATCTCCTGATTCTTCCAATTCCTTGATGATGTCCAAACCACCGACTAGATTTCCTTTGGCATATACTTGAGGGAATGTGGGCCAGTTTGAATAGGTCTTGATGCCAGAACGTACTTTTTCGTCGGTGAAAATGTTAAAGTATCCAAACTCTACTTGGTTCTTGTTCAAGATCTCAATCAATTGACGAGAGAATCCACACTGAGGTGCTGTTGGGGTGCCCTTGATGAATATTTGCACTGGAGATTGGTTGATTAATCGTTTGATCTTTTCATCAATGTTTTCTTGTGTTGCAGAGGGTGTGATCTTGTCCTGAAGTAGTTTGCCTGTGTTACTGACCTTCTCAAATCTTTTTGCAATTTCTGCGGGATTAGCTCCCTCAAGTTTGCTGTCTACTGTGCCCTTGTTGTGCAAAAATAAAAATGCAGGAACTGCAGCTACGCTATATTTTTCAGTAATGTCTGATAGAGCTTCGGCCTAAAATGTGAGATGTTATATACAAGGAACTAACCTCCACTCTGAAAACATTAACGTTTGTGAATTTTGATTTGAGCTGTACAAGGAATTTATCCATATCGCCACAAAGATCACACCATGCTGCCCAAAAATGAACAACAGATGGTCCTTCTAAAGATAAAACTTGATCATTGTACTCTTGTTGTGTTCTAATATCTGTTAGTTGTGTCATAATTAGTTGTTTCCCGTTGACTTTGATTTTACATCCCTTACAATATATTCATAAACCCACACTATGAAGTCCTTAACTCAGTCAAAGAGGTTTTGGGTTGCCATTAGCATGGCAATATTTATTATATGCAATGCGCCAATATGGTGGAATACAACTGGTGCTTACCAAACAAATCTTCCTCACGAAAAAATAGAGAATGCCGCAGACCAATATTTAGAAACAGGGATGGACATATCCACTTGCTCATTGTCTTTGAAAATTAGAGTTTTATTAGTTGGTTTCAGCGAAGAAACTACGATCTATGGCCAAAATATACTCACAATTTCACCAGAGAAACAATCGGCAGTATCGAATGTAATCAACAACAACGTTGCCATACAACAAGTTGATGATGAGTTGAATAGTCTTGTTGGCTCAAATGCAAGGGGTTTGTATCACCTAATAGTCAACAACGGACCAGTCTCTAGACTTCACATTGGAAAATACAGACATTTATGGGTTAATCTCCCCCAAGATCGTGTCCAAGAGGCTGTGGGCGTCGTTCAGTTTGCTTACCAAACACTATCCCTCAATAGCGTAACTATTTAACTGTCTCTTTAACATAAACATTTATTTAGATCATGCAACAACCCCAAGTGAAGACTGCTCTTGACTATAGGTTAACATTCTCATTGCTAAACCAAGATCCAACCACCAACTTGATACAGTGGGACTTTCCTTCCTTGGAAAAACGATTTTTGAACCCAATCTTGAACAAACTCAAACCTTTGGCAGAATTTAAAGTTGACTCTCAGGTGTTACATTATGGAAACCTACCCGCTAAACCAGTCTACAACACAAATTCAAACAGATATGAGATCAATGCAGAGGATATGCAATACCTTCTTAATGCCAACGACTTTCAATTTGGTATGTAATCGTTTCTAAACTGTGATTAACAAAACATAGACTCGCCCGCTTACAATGGAACTTCGCTACAGTTCTTGTTACTTCTGCCAAGCCGCTCCATTTCACCGCTACACATTCTTGACTACAAACAACAAGGACCAGTGCAACAAAATGCATTCATCGTACCCAGATGGGGAGCAGTCTACGTATACAACACTGTCAAGACGTTACAAATAGCTCAAGGACAGGAAGGAAAAGACGCGGCCACACATTCATCAATGACTAAGAGTGAAGACCTGAACATTATGCAAGTCTTTATTGAGCAGTTTAGAGTGTTGATTGGATTGCCTTCCTCCACAGATAACGAGGACGTTACGGTGGTGCCTTGTACTTTGGACGGTGTGGCCGAATGGGAAGTTGATGCATTGATCCGAATACGCACGATTAATCATTTGACCAGCGCTCTTCACTCCTTGCGTACGTTATCTAAACTAGTGCACCAGATGCCCAATGTGATGGTGATGGAGGATGTTGCTGAATTGTGCGACAAGTCATTAGCAAATATTGAGAAGAGCAATGTTTATTGTGAGAGGAATGATTATGATGGTGTGCTTGTTTATGCGAAGCAAGCGGTGAGTGATAGTGAGCATGCCTTCTTCCATCCCAGCATGTTGTCGTTGTTGTATTTCCCAGACTCTCAAAAACTTGCTGTTTACTTGCCGTTGGTATTACCGGTGACCTTTACTGTGTTGATGGCCATTGTGAGAGAGGTCAAGTTACTTCGCATGAAGAAAAAGAAGAATCAATAAATGTGTTTTGTATGTGTAGTTTTGTTTGATTTTTTTGTGTTTACCATCAACCGAGTTCCAAATGGAAAATAACAAGTTTCCTTCAATCATCAAAGTTATTGTGGTTGTTTGGATTTTGATTGTGGTGATATGTGAAGTTTTGGTATTTAGATTTCAAGCAGCACATGCAAGGAGCGACGGCAAGAATATATTGATTGTATCGGATCCACAACTCACGGATAACTTTAGTTACTCTTTTCTGGAGGCGAATCCTTTTGGGTTTATAAGCAGGATGGTATACTTTTTCTCTGACCTCTACATGAAGAAGAACTTCTTGTCTTTACTTCTGCTGAACAGTCCAAATGTTGATGCGATTGTTTTCAACGGGGATTTGATGGATGCCGGTCGTGGTCAGAATAATAAAATGTGGATATGGGAGTACGAACGGTACCAAACCGTCTTCTCACAACCAAAGGGATACAAAGCTGTACCCACATACAATGTATCTGGTAATCATGACATTGGATTTGGAGATAGAACAAAGAATGTAATAGATAGATTCAAGAGTAAATTTGGAGAGCGATTGAATTATGAGTTCAATGTTGGTGGTGTCAAGTTCCTTGTGATCAATAGTTTGTATCTTGAGCAAATTTCCTATAGACATTACGAAGAAGCAGATCGCGATGTAAATTTGTATGATATGAATGAGTACAGGAATGAAGCACTAAATTTTATTAATAAATATGTTTCAAAGGATCAAACAAACACCGTTTTGTTTTCTCATGTTCCCTTGTTTAGGGAGGACTACCAATCATGTGGCGCCTATCAGGACTCTCGACGAACTCCAATGAGACAGGGAAGAGGAATCAGTTATCAAAATCTATTACAAAAACACACCTCTGATTATATACTGAAAGCAATAAAGCCAAAAAGAGTTTTTAGTGGTGATGATCATGAGAACTGTGAATATGTGCATAAATATGATGGTTATGAATCTATTGAGGTCACTGTCGGTTCCTTCTCATTTCTTCAAGGCACTGTCAGTCCAAGTTATGGCATGATCAATATAAAAGATGGTGATATATCTTATCGTAGTATATTTATGCCGCGCCAATGGTATATTTATTTGTTTTATTTGTTTTGTGTACCTATCACTACCATTCTGTTGATCATCTTCAAAATAAAGCATCACGTTAAGACTTTTTCAAATAAAATAGAATTTGGAGAGGATTTGGAAGTGGGCACCACATCAACGTGCATATCGCCTAACAGCTTGAACAATGACGTACTCAATTCAAGGAAGAAGCTTTTACCTTTATCAATCGACTATAGTCAAACAAAAAGAGAAGCACCACACACCCCCAAACAAATAACCAGACTACTAACCAAAGATGCAACACTTTTATTGATGGATTTGTTCAAGTCAATCTTATTGGTAACGACCACTACATTCGTTACTTTTGTTTTTACCTTATTGTACTGGTATAGCATATAATAAACATTTAACGTGTCACAATCATTCTTTATTATTTACAAGTTGTGTTACTTAGCTCTTGTACTGGGTTAAAGATAAAAGGGTTTGAACAACTCTGTGTAGTTGCCCATTGTTCTTCTCTAACAGTGTTTTGTTGAGCCACTTGTTGTCGAATCCCATTGCTTCGAGCGCTTTTAGTTGCTCTGGATACTTTTCAATCTTTTTCTTTGCTTGTTGCACCTGTACATCATTTTGGACCTCCATGAAAGTCCAGGATTGATCCATCGAGGGTAGTGGTGGTGGCGAATCTATCTTGATGGGTTCGGGTTCAGCAACACTTTCTCTTGGTATGCTCTTTTTTGCTTCTAGTATTTCATTTTGCTCAAGTTCCTCAAATTCATGATCCTCCTCCTCATTTACTTTGAAAAATGTTGGCTTTGGTATCTTGTCTTTAATGCTTGTTGGCAACACAAAGGTTGGTTGTAGTTTATTAACAGGTCCATTATCAACCGACACCTTTTTTATATCAGGTGCGATTTTGGGTGGTTGAGTAGTTGGCTTGGAAGTTGGAATTGGCACAGTTTTTTTCTTGGATAGAATGATCCGTAGAACTTTGTTTGGTAGTAGTCTGTATATAGATAGAGCGTCTGCCCATTCTTCCTCAGATGAGAAACTAACCCAGTCCTCCTCGTCGTCTTGGTATTTCCAATCATAAAAGGAGCCTCCAGTATTCGAAATTTTGAAGGCGTCAAAAGTTGTCTTTTCGAATTCCTTTAGGTTTATATTGCTATCAATACCGAACCGCCGGATGTTTTTCGTGGGCTCTAGATAAATCTTAACAGAGATTGTTGTCATGTTCTGTTCGATTTTAAGAATAAAGGTAGTCAACCTATTTATTTGAACATCCAAAATAGATCAAATTCCAAGAAGATGAAAAGTAGTAATTATTGTAAGATTTAATTTTTAACAATAATTTGAACCTCTATATCTTTCGCTTCTTTTTGCTGATCGCGGACAACCTTATCACTTCGTGCCAGACGGCCCATAGGAACTTTGTCTTCATTGCGCAATGGAACAGGAATCACCGATCTCGGAATTTTCCTTCTGGTTCAGTGAACATGGAATGATTGGTACAAATTTAGCGGTCAACAGTTAAAACAGAGATTAAAAAGTGCAGAATTATAATACAGGTCAATAATGCGGTTTGTATTGGCCATTATTTGTATCAAGTTTGAAGAGAACATTAGTCGTCATCTCGTAAACGATAGACTTACTCTTGGTGCTAGTCGATGGTATTTTGGTGAAAGAATAGAACATTTTGATTGCTCTGTGTCTTACCGGTCACTTCTAGAAATGACTGCTGATAACATGGATGATAGTATTGGAGAATAAAGCGATCAATGAGGAGGTTAGCGATCGCTCAATGAGACTTATGGAACGTATCACGCCTGGTATAAAAGATGGTGTAGCGAAATATACTGCTCCTCATGTTAACGCTTTAAATAAAATTCACAGCGATGATCGTAAGTCATACACAAAGTGCCCCGCTGATATTGTAGTCGGTGATTATAATCTAATTGATCAATCGACACTAAAACTCAATCAATTAGAATAGAACCTTGTGTTGGTGCTAGGGTCTATCGTCCTTCTGAAGCAACTCCAAGGGGAAACCATACCAGAGGCACTGCTTTACCTACTAGTACTACATAGAACGCGTATCCGAGAACACATTAAAACATTCTATAATCTACACACTATAGTTTCAATTATATTCTTTATTACTTTGTGAACTCACATTGAGGGCATCCGTATTCAGGTTCCCATTTTGTATGACATTTTAGATTGTGGCGGTTAGAACACTTTTCGTTCATTCGTTCATAAAACTTTCAGAAATCACACGATGGATTAATGAAATTTACAATAAAGAAAAAGAAGTAAAAAATATTTGATGCAGGTTTCTAATGTGTTGCACAATATATACTTAACACATGTCTAGCTGCGCTTCGGTTCGAAAACAAATTCTAAAAGACACTTTGTTAACACAAATCAACTAATACAGTTGGGGTAATAGCCCAATTAGTTTAACATATTTAGTCAACTTATTGTAATCTGAATTGAGATTTCGATAAGAAAAGCCTAATTCGAAAAAGATGCACACGATATCCTTCAAATTGTCTTTAAAGAGACATTGATTCTCTAAGACCAAGATGCAATAAGGAGTCTCCCATCATTTTAAAAACGTTATGTTAAGCACGGCAAGTGTTGGCACAGTTAAGAGTGCTCCTGCAGTAATAGATACCAGCACCAACAGCACGAACATTAATAACAGCGATAAGAGTGCTAATCTTAAGGAGTTTGTCGGTTCATTCACACCACAAAAATGGTACAAAAATCCATTTGTTTTTCAGTTCCCAATCGCAATCACAACATTCTACATTATAATAACGCTACTTACAACGTTTGTTATATTCCGGAATACGCATTCACCGCTAAAAAACTCTCAACAGTTTAATTTCGAAACAAGTGTAGAAGAAGCAAGATCATATGGTTTTACTGTATTTACGAGCATGATATTTGCTCTTGTGTTATTTACTGATGTGCATACGTTAGTCATGAGCGTACATCCAGTCAAGCAACAGATGGCCAGCATCATTTGCACCATCAATTTTATCGCACTATGTACGCATATCCTCATCATACTTAAATTATCACCGGTGCTAACCGACTTTGTGGGAAGACCACTCATCGTTGCACGGTATTTAGAGTGGCTAACCACCACTCCTTGTTTGATACTTACTTTTGCAAATCTCAACACCATATCAAAGATTAATTTCGACAAACCCATCGTGTTGGTTTGTTTATTTGATGTGGTCATGATTGTGACTGGATTTACAGCGAGTGCTTTGCCAGCGTATTCAAACCTTCAATTGATATGCACCATTGTGTCATTTTCTTGCTTCATACCCACCATGTTAGGTGCTGCCATCTTTTTCAAAAGATCGGAACTTAAACTTTTACATCGCATCACGACCATTGTGTGGTTAGGATTCCCACTAACATGGGTGCTATGCGTTCTACACTTGTTATCACACCACATGGAGAACAGCGTGTATTGCTTCTTGGACATTGTTGCCAAGTGCTTTTATGGACAAATGCTCCTGAACAGAAATTCTGGTTTCTTGGACGAGATTGATTTGTTGAGAGAAGTCGAACTATGGAAGGCCAACAAGAGATTGGTGGCAGCCAACACATCCATCGAAGAGAATGCAAGAATGCAGAGAAATTTCTTTGCAGTCATGAGCCACGAACTAAGGACACCCTTGAATGGAATCGTCACCTTCAACGACATGTTGGTCAACTCCACACCCACACTAAGCGTTCAACAAAAAGATTACCTTAATGTGTGCCGCCTTAGCGCCGACGCACTCATGGGCGTAGTGAACAACATTCTGGACTTTTCGAGGTTCGAGGTCACTGAAATTGTTTTGGAAAAATCAGAGTTCCGCGTCGGAAAACTAATTGAAGAATTAACGGACATTGTGTCATCGAGAGCCATCAAGAACAAGATTGCTTTGGTCATTGACTTTGAAGATTTTGAGTGCGACAACGTGGTCGGAGATCAATTCCGCCTCAGACAGGTTCTCATTAATCTCGTCGACAATAGTTTGAAATTCTCTCAAGAACACTCCGAAGTGATCATTACGGTATCCAGAATGCAAGCAACTCCGAAACCAAGTTCTAGACAACGAGTGGAATACGATGACGACGATGATGGAACTTTTAACGTTTGGTACTTTAGCGTCGTTGATTTTGGAATTGGAATACAGGCCGATAAACTACATTTATTGTTCCAACCATTCAGTCAGGTCAATCCCGTGGGAACTAATTTCGGAGGTACTGGTCTCGGACTTACCATTTGCAAAAAGATCATGAACGCCATGAGCGGAGAGATCCACGTGCATTCTACATTCGGTCACGGAACAACATTTACGGTGGAGGTTCCTTTGGGTAACTCTGTGGCCAAGGAAACAACGAGCAGGAATTTGGGATTGGGACCTCAACACAAGTCATTAGTATGTGATGGGTTCCAAGTGATCATCTTGACCAAATACACCAATCTAGGAGAATGCATCAGCAAGTGGTACAGAGACGTCATGAGCGCAAAAATGGTAGACGTCGGTAGCAATCCAAAATTAGAAGACTCTCACTGGCGGTCACAGATCATCAAGTACGACATGGTGGTGATTGATGCTGATTTCTTGAGCGAATGTGAAATTTTGTTCCAAGTACCAATGAAGCGCGTCTTGTTGTTTGGTGCGCACAATGAAAAGGCAATGGGTGAATTGAACGAACTCGATTGCGTGTGTGTGGAGGCCGTGATGAAACCTTGCAAGTTGACTAGTTTTGTGAATCAAACAAGAAGTCTGGTCGATACTTTTAATCTAAGAGGTAACATGAGAATGTTCCCACGCAACAAGTTGAGAAAGAGAAAATCATTTGACGTTACAAAAATACAAACCAATCCTGTTCCAGCCAACCAAGAACGTGAAGATTTTAATGTGTTGATCGTCGACGACAATCAAATAGGACAGCGCGTCGCTATGGCATGCTTGGATCGTGCCAATGTGCGGTATTCTGTTAGTGCGAATGGATTGGACGCGTTGAAGAAATTGACCGGCGGTGATGGAAGTCGATATGACATGGTGGTGATGGACAATTACATGCCAGAGATGACAGGTATTGAGTGTGCAAGAAAGATTAGAGAGTTTGAAGAATGTGATGCGAATGGTCATAGACACTTTATTGTTGGATTGTCGGGAACTACGAATCGGTCGGAAATGGACGAGATGATGTCCGTGGTTGATGAATACTTTATGAAGCCATTGAGTAGTGCTTTGTTGGTTGATTTAGTACGGACTAGAATACAAGCCAAAAAGAAGGCTGCTTTATTGTAAATATTAAAATAACTTTTGATCACTGTTTGTTGTTACTAAAACTAATGCATCACTGCTGTTTGCACAGGATTGATCGCAGATCTACATTAGCCCAGCTCATGAATGAGCTTATTTACTCCAAATGATCATGGAGTGGTGTGGTTGGTGTCTTTGCTGGTGTTTTTGTTTGTGAATTGTTGTGCGTAGTTAAGTTTTTTTGCGGCATCAATCCTGAGACCGACCGACTCATGTTGTTCATATAACTTTGAGATTTATTTCTAGTTGCCAATTGTGGTATCTATTAGTTTGAATTTGTAAAGATAATGTCGTCATGTCACACAAACGTGATATCTGGGTGAATCATGTTCAACTCCGCAATATAATCATAGAAAAGCCGAATGTGAAAATATTCGAGGTTGGCTTTAATACATACCATGAATTTGTGGAATCTCACATTCCAGGTGCCATGTTTTTAGATACATGTTATTTTGAGCAACCTCCATTGTGGAAGATTGTAGGTCTACCAGAAATTTATCAAACTTTCAAAAAATTTCGCATTACACCATCCTCAACTGTTATACTTTATGGAAGGCAAGTGGCAGCGGCGGCACGTGTTGCGCACATTATGTTATATGCAGGATTGAGTGACATAAGATTACTTGATGGAGACTATGCAGGATACAAGCAATCAAACCTTCCAACGGAATCAGGAGGCCATAATCTGAAAGACGTTGCTATGGAAGGTGTCGTTGCATTTATTGCAAATAGATCTTTGGTTTGCGACAAATCAATTGCAAAATCACTCCTTGAAGAAAGAAACGCCTCTCTGGTTAGTGTTCGCAGCCCTAAAGAAGTAAATGGTAGATGCAGCGGATATAGTTATATTAAACAAAAAGGTGATATAATAGGAGCTAAATGGGGACATGCAGGTACCAGTGCATATCTTATGGAAGACTACTTTGGACCTGACAATTACATACTCCCATTAGAACACATTGAACGGCTTTGGGAGAGTGAGGGCATTTTAAAACACCACAAAGTAGCATTTTACTGTGGAACTGCATGGAGGGCGTCTGTTGCATTCTTATGCGCTTACTCTTTGGGATGGAAAGATATATGTGTGTATGATGGCGGATGGTTGGATTGGATACAAGAAGAGTGCAGTAAATAAATATATACACACATTTGTTGTTTCGTTCTAGCCTGCACTGTTGGTGAGTAAGATTGCGTTGACTGTGTAATAAAATGAATTCAATGTTGGGGTCTGGACATTTACTTGGTTTTGCACACGAGTAAAGTGTACAATCTCTTGTATACACATAATGCTATTAAACACATAATGTTCCGAAGTGTTCTTGTCCTGTGATTAAGATTAAAGAAAGTTCTATACTTGAGGTTGAAGTTTTGACGAGATTCCAAATAAATCATACTGGAGAAGATTGAACGTTGCGTGCACATGAATTTGTTGTCAACCATTCGTTCAATCATCAATCAACTGCGAAGGACGGTAAGGTAGATGATAGAATAGTTATACCATGTCGCAGGATACGAAATCATAATGAGACATAACCCCCAACAACGTAGTTTTGTAAATTTGCTCCTATCCTTTTTTATCAGCCGGCTGAAATCCCGAAAGTATATAAATGGTAATTTGAACTCCCCGTGAGCCGCGGACAACAGTTTAGTTATTTAATTTGTGCTCGCACCGACTGTAATTGCACTTTTTTAAATTTTTACCTCTACAACTTGAAGGACTCATGTGTAGTCTCACAGCCCTTGCTGTTATTCTATTATTGACGCCCATCCTTTGCATATTATCACCTTCTGGAAAAATCAACACTATTGCAGGTAATGGTTACTACAACTTTACAGGTGATTATGGTCCTGCTGCCCTTGCAACTATATCAAACCCTACTGGAAGCGATATAGACGTGTCAAGGAATTTATTATACTTTTGTGATACTTCGAATAGACGCATCCGAGTTATCAATAGAGACATTGGAATTATATCAACATTCGCAGGAAACGGAATTGCAGGGAGTACCGGTGATAATGGACCCGCATCAATGATAACTTTGCAAACTCCAGTTTCAATTGCATTGGACAATGTTCGTAATTTAATGTACATTGCTGACCAAGGAGCACATGTAATTCGAGTAATAAATTTGAACAACAACATTACCACAACTATAGCTGGTACAGGCACGAGCGGATACTCTGGGGATAATGGGCCTCCAAATGCCGCTCTACTCAGCTCACCTAAAAGTGTTTGTATTGATGCGATCAATAATCAAATCTACATAGCAGATTCGGGAAATAACGTGGTGAGGATGATTGACGTGAATCAAAACACAATCAAAACTATCGCAGGACAAAAAACACCACCAGCGGTAACGGTAGGAAATATTAATCTTGGTCCCAACAGCGTATTCGTATCCATTACGAGTGTGGCGTGGGACCAAGACAAATCACTTTTATACATTTCTGATGCAGGGGATCAAAAGATTAGATCTTATGACAAAACAACTACGTTGTTATCTACTCTGGTGGGAACTGGTACAGCAGGTTTTAATGGAGATGCACAACCATCAGTTAATACTTTGATTAATTCGCCCTCTTCTTTGTACTATAACTCTGATAGTAGGTATTTATTCTTCTCTGATCAAGGTAATCAACGCGTCAGATCAGTAGATACTACAACAAGTATAGTATCAACATTAGTCGGTAATGGAAATGTTGGTTATAACGGAGAGAATATTGTCGCTACCTCTAGTATGTTATCTTCGCCTTCATTTGCTTGCTATGATGGTTCGAGGGATGTGTTGTATATATCTGATGCGAGTAGATTGAGGGCAGTTAGTTACTCGGTGACACAATCTCCTACACCTACGTTGTCAGATAATAGTGTGAACTTGGGTGGTGCTGTCACTTTTGCCGTCACACAAACTACACCGCCTGTGGCAACTACACCCATTACATCAGTCCCTACATTACCACCTACACCTATTGCAACTGTACCACCCACACAAATCCCCACTGTTTTACCTACACCAGTTATTACCGCAACAACACCGGACACCCCTGTAGTTACACCATTATCGACTCCACTAATAACGTCATTACCTACACCTGTTATCACTCCACTACCTACACAATATTATACAATTGCTGGAACGCCAATTGTTACCCCACAAATATCAACACCAACACTGCCTATACAAACTACAGCCGTCACAATACCTCCAACAGTACCAATTACATCTGTACCAACAGCTACTGCAGTGGTGACGTTACCTACTACGTCAATACCTGCGGTTACACCTGCAGTTACTCTGCCACCCACACAGGTACCCACTATTCAGGTTACTCCTGCAGTTACTGTACCACCTACACACATTGATATACCAACACCTTCTGTACCGACTGTTATAAACACACCTATTGCTACAGTTGTTGTCACACAAACTACACCACCTGTACCAACTACGCCCATTACACCAATACCCACAGTACAGGTTACACCAGTTGTTACTGTTCCACCCACACAAATTCCTACTATTTTAGCCACACCAATACCGACAGTACAGGTTACACCAGTTGTTACTACACCACCTACGGAGGTTCCCACTATTCCAAATACACCAGTTGTAACTGTACCACTTACACAAATTCCCACGGCTACGCCAATTGTGACTGTGCCGCCAACTCATATTGACGTATCTACTCCAATAACAATAACACCAATTGCTACTGCTGTCTCCACACAAACTACACCACCTGTGCCAACCACTCCCATTACACCAGTACCAACAATACTGGTTACACCTATTGTTACTGTTCCACCTACTCAAATTCCTACTATTTTAGCCACACCAATACCGACAGTACAGGTTACACCAGTTGTTACCGTTCCACCTACTCAAACTACACCACCTGTACCAACTACACCCATTACACCAATACCCACAGTACAGGTTACGCCTGTTATTACTGTTCCACCCACACAAATTCCTACTATTTTAGCCACACCAATACCGACAGTACAGGTTACACCGGTTGTTACTGTGCCACCTACACAAATTCCCACTATTTTAGCCACTCCAGTGGTAACTGCACAGATAGCAACGCCATCTCTACCAGTGGTCTCGCCCGTTGTCACTCAGACAATACCCCTTTCACCAATACCCACTATAACAACGAGCCCTATTGTTACCGTACCTCCTACAATTGCGATTACTCCCATTACTACGGTTACGGTTCCATCCACACTAGTAAATTCGCCAATACCAACAGCAACGATACCAGTTACATTAGCACCTACAGTTCCCATCACCCCTATTGCTACTGTATCGCGTATACCAACAGTAACTATACCTGTAACACCAGTTCCTACAATAGCAGTCACACATATTGAAACAGTAATCCCAACACAAACAACACCTATAATACCTAGCGTGACCACACTACCCACTATACAAGTAACTCCAGCTGCTACTATTCCTTCAACTCCTACTCAAGTTGTAACGGCAACGTTAATCAATACCCCTACATTATCGGTAAAACCTTCCGCTTCTTCGTCACCGACTGCTACTCCAACAACTACACCTATTATCCCGACTATAACTTCCAATTCAACTGCTACACCTACTTCTACAATAACTAGTGACACACAAACATCAAAAACATCAACTCCAACACTCACTAACACTTTTTCACCCACCACTGCTGCTACTTTCTCGCCATCTACTCAGTTCATCACACCTACGCCAACAGTATTACGAGTTTCGACCACTACACAATCAATTACTTCAACCACTTTACAAAACACAGTGACATCCGCAGCAACTAAAACTCCCATACCAACACCAACAACCATCATCTCAACACCCGTGATATCTGAAACACAACCAATAACAAACTATACAGTTCCGTCACCTACTCCAACTCTAGTAGATGCCAAATCTATAATATCGTCGATTGACAGTTTGGTGGGAAATTCTACATATGCCTTATCTACAGTTGTTAGTGCCATTAGCGATCTAACATCAAATGCCAAATTAGACACTAGCACTCAAATAGCAGTGCTGTCCCTAATTACAAAGATTGGTAACGATAGCAATGCTCAATTCTCTATGAACTCAGCAGAGGGTCTTTGTAAAAGTGTTTCTAACGTTGTCGAATCAGCCTTATCTACTTCCACCAACATGACTGGTGATTTATTGTTGAGCACTTACAAGGCAATAGATAGCATTTCAACTTTCATCTTGAGCAACGTAACCACTCAAAATCCTACGATTAGTATCGTAACAAATCAACTTTCCATGCTTTTTAAGATTAGTCCCGTCAATGACATGCCTGGAAAAACTATCAGCAACGCCAACATATCCTTCTCATTACCAAATACATTCATGAGCACCTCATCAAAGAACGTATTTTCTAGTAGTTCCAATGTCATCATGAATGCTGTTGTGATGCAATTTACTCCATTTGGAGATGCCGTTAATGTATCTAGTCCAACATTTACTCTTAAATTTTTATCTGGTGATTCAAAAGGACAAATTGATGTTAGTGAGTTGATTGAGCCCATTACGTTCAATTTAGCGTCCAATATCAATAATACGAGATTACAAAATAATCAATCTCTACCTGGTTTGGTACCAGTTTGTAGATATTGGAACGAAACAACATTAAAGTGGAGCACGAATGGATGTGTTTTATCTGGTTATACTCTTGATAGTTTCTCTTGTTCTTGTAATCATACAACTGATTTTGCAGTGTTTATCGAACCTTTCGTACCCAAATTGAATTTCCTCACGCTAAGCGATCTTGTCAATGTCGTCAACATCAACAAGGATAATTATACCATCATTATAGTTTTGGCAGTCATGTCTTTGATTTATTTGCTTTGTTTATTAATTTTGTTTTTATTCAATTTTGTTACTTGGAGAATTCAGAAACAATATAAAACCATACCTGAACCCACTGGTACCTTTAGAAAATTTATTTATAAATATTTTGAAAGTTGTCAGTATACTTCTTATACTGTTAACGCACAAATTGGTTCGTTCGGTAGGAGCGAACAAATTACATTAATTTATGTAGCCACTCTTGGCATGATGTTGGGTAATGCATTATCATACGGCACGACCAATGATAACAATTACATTCAAACATTTGCTGCTGGTTTTGTGTGCAGTTTGGTCATCAAACCATTTTTGGTCATCTTCACTTTCTTGTTTACAAAAACTCAATACAAACAAAACTTTTTCAAGATCAAGACCATTCAACCGATTGAATGTGAACAACAAGTCGATAATGAAAAATCTATCGGGTGTCTCTGTGACCGAGTTACATATGATGATACAACTACGATCTTTGTAGGTTCAAAACCAATATCTTATGACTTCCAAGTATTAAGCCCTAACCAAGCAGAGTACAAGGAAGAAATAGTTAACGTCAACAGCGAAGAGAAGATTCTGAACGTAGAAGCCGAGAGGCAGTCAAGACCATCAAAGCTATTGAGTAGATTTTTAGATTGGATGGATTTATTGAGCGACAAATTAATTGCTTACAATGAAAAATTAATGAGCAAATTGACTTGGCAAGGAATATTAATCTTTTGTTTGTTATCAATTTTATATTTTGGATTTGTTGTAGTTTTTATCATGGCGGTACCAAAGGTATTCGCAGGATTAGATGATGCTCTTTTGTCAGTGTTGACTTGTATACTTGTAGAAGTTTATGTCTTGGGTATCCTCATTGGATTTGCTTATGTAAGATTGAAGAGATTTGCACGAGGTGATATGGTCAAGTGGAGACCTAATCTGTTGGTTATAGTGTTAGGAGTAGTAGCATTGGTCGTTCTTGTTATTATTACTGCGATCGTATCATCCATTAATGGCGCTTTTATTCCTTCTACTTCTATTTGGTACTTTAGAACAATTGTCATTAACATCTTCTTTGGAACCCTCATCATTTTTAATATTATATGGTTGGTGTTCATGTGCATGAAGAGAACGTTGCCACAAGCAGATCAAGCATCAAAAGAAAAGCCAACAAAAAAAATAGTCTTGTTATTGAAGAAGATCATTTCGTTCTTCAAGGGTGCTCACTGGTTCCCATGGTATATAAACATCTTTACCTATATTCTGTGCCTCGGTTACATTGGAGTATGCAGTTACTTTTTGGTAGTCTATGGCGTCAAGTTTGGAAAAGAAAGTAATCTTTGGTTGGCTTCATGCGGCATATCACTTGTACAGGATGTATTCTTGAACTCTCCAGTTGGATTTGTTATCAAGGCCATTGTATTGGTCATGGTTTTAGAATTCTTGGAAGCACTATTCTTTAGGTCATCAGCCAGCGTATATGTAGGTAAATCCACCGAAGAGAAGGACGAATTAGTGAAACAAAACAACCATTCAATCAGTCCAGTTTAAAAAAACTCAACACATTTATTTAAACTACATCAACTCCTCAGTCTTTACAATAGCAGCTTCACACGCCATCTTCACATCTTGATCATTCTTATAAAAGCACCAACACTGCTCCAAGTAATTCCTCAACAAGAAGCGATAATTGACCCAATGACCCAATCCATTAGCAGTAACACCAAATACACCCCCAATAAATCTCATTGCAAACAACAACGTGACCAAATCACCACAACAACACTTACTAACCATTAGCGCTTGTAATTTATGATTCCTCATCTTGACATCCAATAATAAGCGTTCTTGTAAACAAATTGATTTTGAAATCAACATGACCTGTAAATCTAACCCAACACATAATTCCCACAAATCATCAAAATCAGATCCAGATGATATGATTTGTAAATTCTTCAATTTATCGATTGCCAATTGATGAACGGACGAGTGATTAGATCTCAATGCAACTCTACAATCGAGCAATGGTCTATCCGCTCTATCGTTCAACAATTTAAAAATGTCATTTTCGAAATCAACATTTAAAAAGGATTGATGATTTTTAAAAATGCTAATCAAATCATCGCCATCTACTTGTTTGATTAATTCGAATAAACAATTCAAATAACAAGCGCTATGAGTCCACAATAACAATATGTTAGATAACTCTTGGCTCCATTTTTCATTTTGATTTTCGATAATCAATTGTTTAAATTGATCACCCCATTCGTTTGGATTTACGTTTGGATTCAAATTCAAATCGAAATGAGATGGCAATTTGAATGAATTTAAAATTTGACGAGTACGATAAACATTCATCAAATCATCACTGGAATCTACATGTGGCGAATCGACGTGATGATGATCATCATCATCTTGATCGTTCGAAATTACTGAATCTGGTTCCACTTGTTTTAATAATTTCAAAATGATAATCTTGGATCCGACATCAACGGAATCGTTCAATGTGAATTTCTTCAATTCTTGTAAAACGTCATCATGTAATTCTAATTCATCCCTCGTACTCTCCAACAAGATTCGTAAATATTTTGGCACGTGATCCGATTGAGCAGGTGGATAATTCATAATCTCATCTTCATCATCCAAATCACCATTCGATTCGCTCGTCACATTCTTCATCATTTCCAACAATTCATGAATCATGTTCAGAACCAATTCGTTCAAATTCACATTCGATTCAAACGGTACGTTAGATTTGAACAATCTTTCGTGTTCGGTAATTAATAATCGTAAATAAGATTGTGCATGTTGGAACGAACCAGTGTTCAATATCACTTGTTCGAGTGCCCTCGTAATGTCAATTTCCTTCTCCAAGTAAGAATGCCAAATGAATTGAGTATTATCGTCATCATTGGATAACAACAAATTGGCAATTCTTAATTGGAACAATTGATGTGTAATCTTTAAAATCATTTCGGAATCATTTTCGTCGTCACGATCGAATTGATCCAAGATGAATTGTACGAGCGAAATTCTAGATTGAATGGGCAAATGGAATGATTCTAATTTGGTGGTCAATTCGTACCATTCTTGCTTGGTACATTTCGTGATCAACATTTCGATCTGATCCAACGAATAGGAATCACTTTTTAAAATCTTTTCAATTACCAAATCATAGAATCGAGATGATTGGGTCGTGATCGAATCGGATAGATTGGGTATGGTACATGTAGCTTCCATGAACGAAATGGTATGATTTGGATCGATATGTGGTTCATATAATTGATATAATTCATGAATGGAATTTACATTTTGTAAAGAATGATAATTCAATGGAATGTGTAATTCGATCAATTTGCTCAATGCATCAACATGTTGATGGGCCAATGCATCGGATCCATCGAGTTGATCGATGATTGTATAAATGAAATGTAAATCGTTTAAATTTCAATCCATCAACATTTCCATTCATTACGAAATGGATCAAATCGTCTTTGAGTTGTTTTTTATTTGTTGTTTGTCGAATTAATTGTAGGATGGAATCTCGATCGAAATTTGAATCTTTTAATAGGCTCGTGATGCGTCTCGAATAAATGGCATCGGCATCAATCTGATTGGTGATGGCCAATTCGATGGCTAATTCCACATTGCAATCGGAAATGAGATGGATCATTTCCGATCGATAATTTGAATCCATCAGGTATCGACGAGCATTAATGTCGTATCGATGATCAATTGTGAATTGTATCGAATCCACTTCATTCATCATTCTGATCAGATTTGAATAATACTTGTATGATTGAACGTGTTGATTGGCATCATTGTCGTTTAAATGTTGATTTGATAATTGAACTAATTGTTGAATGGTGTGATGGGTCAAATCATTAACGTTCAAGCGATTCAATTGAATCATGTGATATAAATGAGCGATGAATATGTATTCGATCGATGATGATGATGATTCGATCCAATCCTTAAAAATGTCATTTTTTAATTTTGGTAATGTGGTGATTAATAAATTCAAATCAGCGTGTTTACAAATACTAGGCAACAAATCACTAATCATCTCGTTACCATTTGATAATTGACGAATCAAATTAACATCGCACGAATGTAATTTCCATGGACGAGTAGAAATCGATGGCACAAGTGGCGATGGATAATAAAATGGATCGCATGTGAGCCGTTGATTCTCTTGATCATTTTTCAATTCGTTCGAAATCTTTTCCAATTCCAAATTCTTGTACAATTGTAACGCTTGTGATAAATCATTACTTGGTTCCAAATTCAAAATGACAAAATTCATAAATTCAAGTTTCTATCAAATGTGGTTTAGTTTGTTTGTGAAAGTGATGATGATTTTACCTGATGAATGGTCATTTCGAATCCAATTTTGCAAATTTCGAAACACAATCGACTGGATGCAGCGTAATTCTGTTCGACTAATTCCTTCATCAATAACGTTGCCATCTTGTAATCCTTCTTTTGGTGGAAACAAAAATCAGCAATGGTGAATCGAATCAATTTATCATTCAAATGTAATAATTCGCCAATCATGCTAATGTGTTGAATGTCGATTCTTGGATTATTTTGTAACAAGTATAAAATCACGTTCATTTTGGATCGTGCATCCTTGAGTGATTCGCGTGATTGAATGGGAAGTTGACACTTGTCGAAATGTCTGCATGATGTTCTGTACAGATCGATTAATTGTCTTTCGAATTGTAATTCTTTTGATTTGTTGTGGTTCATGATTTTTAATGCTAACGATAAATTGTAATCTTGTGGCGATGATACTGCGTTGATTAGTTGTTGAACGGCTTCCAAGGCAATTTCATCCACTTCATGTCTGGTCAACTCTCCTTGTTGAATGAATTCGTCGACTAGGTCGAGATCTAAAAATAGGTTGTTGTTGACTGGTGGTGATGTGTGAACTTACGTCCTAGTAGGTAACAGTTCAGTAGGTATTGGTTCCATATGTGTAACATTGGAATTTGTGTCATGAGCAGTCCACGTAGTTCGATGAGCTCAAAGTATAAATCTTGAAAGGCTTTGGCGTTTGCTTTTGTTTTGATGCAGTGTTGAATCATTTGATGGATCACTTTTTTGCACTTTTCGTCGCTCTTAAAGTCATTGATGGAAGAGATGGGAAGGTTCACTCCGTATCTCGACATGATTGAGAGTGCTTCAATGTTTGACTGGACTCCACTCAAGGCTGATTCTAACGTTGGATCCTTTGTTTTTTCGTTGCTTGCGCACTATAAAATGTTAAAAAGTGAAAAGATTATTCTTACTTTGATGATGTCCTCCAAGCGGTCCACATAGTCGTCATTACCGGTTTGCTTAATGTTTTGTATGGTGTCCAAAGCTAGTTTGATTTGATGATCTCCCTTCAATATTCTGGACTCAAAGACTGCTACACATTCCTCAAGTTGATCTGCATCAATTAATTTTTGCACGTATGTGCGAATGGTTTCGTAGGGTTGTGGAAATTTTTTTAAACGATACTTCACTTCCTCTCCTCCGTTCGCACCCCTCAATAACTTTTCGAGTTTATCTAAAATGGTTAGATGTCTATCTATTGTACCGCGACTCTACCATATTGTGAAAGGGACTCAAAAGTGATAACATCTGTTACGTCTACGCCAGCATCGTAAACCAAAAAGTTGACTTGTTCTGAAGTCTTTTGAATGTCGATGAACGCTGACTCAGGTACACCCTTCTCTATCGCTTCTTTTATAAAGTCAGAAGCGTAGGATGGGACCAAATTGAGAATGTCTCTTGCTCTCGAAACATAAAATTGAATTGGGGAAGCCTTCTCCTTTTTAATGTACTTTTCTGAAAAGTCATGGCTCTTTTAATTTTAGATATGGGTTGATGCATAACGAACCTCAGCAGAAGACCAATCGGATGTTATCTCATCGTTTTTTACGAAGGGAAGCACATCAACGTAATCTATAACTGGTGTTGACAATGGTATGGCTTTCAAAACTGTTAATTTTTGTTTAGGATCTCTGATCTGACACAACACGTGGTCTAGTTTGGTCCACTCCCGCGTGCCTGAAAACTGTATTCCAATTTCAACTAAACTTTTAATAGCGAACGATTTGTAAGAAGACTAAAAGTTAATCGACCAGCAAAAATGTAATACCTCTGTAAAAACGATACCATCATCATCGCATATCTGACTAAACAGCTCTATTTTCGTCAATCTCTCAAATAGTTGCATTCTAGTGTTGATTAACTGCCTTTGCACCTCTGTAAGTTGATCCCATGACGGAATGTTGTTTTGAAAGTCGAATTGAGGTGTTGAATTTTTTAAAAGTGAGCTGTTATCCTCAATCCCACGAAGTATTACTATAATTAATGTTAACAACCAAATACAACAGGTTATCATACGATTTTTATTCGTTTCCTCCTTTGGTGCGATCCTCTTCAATGACTGCTGCATTGACCATTCACGATCTTGAATTTTATCAAGAACATTTTTTATTCTTGCATCCGTTATAGGGTTATTTTCCCATTCTTTTTTTAGGGCAATGTCTCCGTCCTTTTGTTCAGTTGAACCTTCCTGCTCATGCATCACAATGAATTTGTTGTAAAAATCAATGTTACAAAGGAGGGAGAAGAGTTTTGAAAATGTTGTGTTTTTTATTTAATATACAAAATTTTGTTGGCGGTTAAGCACGGTTAAGCTTGCATCTTACCCATCCAACGTTGATGCTTGACAAAATAATCATGAAGGAGAAGGCTACAAAGTTGATACAAATCACAACAACGGCCATAATAAGTAGTGACTGTATACTAGAGAAAATGAAAATGAAAGCGTTCAATAGAACGGCAATAACACCTAATACGCAGAAGGCAATCAATCCAACTACGTATAGAATGTATTGGACTGGTCGTAGGCAGTCCCTCATACAGTCAATAACGCTAACATTCGTTATCAAGTTGAATAACCCAACCAAAAGGTTTATTGCTCCGAACACAATGTTGAAAATCATAAGGGTGTAAAAGCCACTGTTTCCACCATTTATGCCTGTGAACACTCCGTACGTGACAATGAGACCTATTTGGACAATTATAAAAAATAACGACATAACCATAACGAAAACGTTGTATGAGCAGGGATTTGTTGAGTTTGTGTTTCCTGATTTTGATTTGCTTTCTTGTATTGTCTGTGACACATCTTTGTGTGTAACCTTTGTTGGGGGTGGAATTGTTTTACTAGGTGGTGGAGGTAGGTTTGTGTTTTGCCCTGCTACAGGGACTGGTGGTAGGTTTGTGTTTTGTGGGATTGATGGATACTCGATAGTCATGTTTATTGTGTTGTGTCTTGTGTTGTTTTGTTTGATTAGGTTTGTATAATTTTTTGACTTTTAAATGGAAGAGTCTAATATTTATTTTTAAATTTCATTTTACTTTAAAAGGCAAGATACAAAAATAAAAATAAAAACCATTTTAGTAACTTCCATGTTAGGTATTGTTGTTTGATTGTAATTATTATTATTCAACATAATTACAAGAACAAGAAGATCATCGGCACTAGCGCCAATATAATTGATATGTGCATCTATGCTGATATTACGCCATGCCACATATACCAACTCTGATGAGGCCGTGAAGTGATGTTATTTATCAAATTCAAATGCATCGTTCAACTTTTTTAATTACAGACCTTTTAGCTATGTGACCAAGTTTGTTAAAACTGAAAAATGTGACATCTACATATTGACTTTGGAGGATACGTTTTACACTTGCCGATTCTATAAGTTTACCAACTACGAGAATGTTACTTCTTCAATAATTGTTACTCACGTATTTACACCCATGCAAAAAGTTGAGCGAGCAGCTTTCATTTACGAAACTATCGGTTGACTTTCTTTACAACTTTTGAAGTCAATAAAGATGTCTTTGAAATGGTCTCTGGAGGTTAAAAGAGTTTCTGAAAGGAATTGTCACGTTATTTTACCCCGATATGTGTACGATAAGATTGATGAAACATTTGGAAGTGACGCAGTAATCAAACTTACTTGGAAGATTGCAGATATTGAGAATAACTCACTCTCAACACATAAAGCATACGTGGGCAGAAATGCATCAGAAGTCTCAGTAAGAAATAATGCCATGAAGTGTATTTATGATTAGGATCGAAAATATGTGGAAATTGGATCAGTTTTTGCACAGTCTCTCGGAATCAAAGAGGGCACACAAATTCAAATTGAGCCGATCAATGTTGAAGTCGCCAGTCGGGCTTTCGTTGAACCGCACACAGCAAACGACTCTGAGATATTGGTAATTGAACAAACCACACTTCGTTATTTAAATTCTGATCATGGTAGGAATATAACCAAGCAAGTATAGAAGAGCATTTATTATCTCAAGCGAGAGTAGTTTATCCTGGCCTTGTGTTTCCCTTGTGGATACACTCTAACATTAGCATCTCAGTCCATGTGTGTAAGTAATCTTTTTAATAAAAAAATAACACTCAAAGTATCATTGGTTATAAATGATAAAGAGTCAAAAGATCCTGATGCTGTGGCTAAGTTGAACAACGGATCTGAACTTATTGTTTCAACAAAGAGGAATCAACGAGCAGAAGCGGAGACAAAACCAGCAAAGTACATTAAAGCTAAGGTTGGTCCCATGAATAAAATGATTGAAAATGATTTCGGATTTGTCGAGATGGAACAAAGTTACGCGTTGCAGTCAAATTTAAGGGATGGTGACATTGTTCAAATCATTCATATAGTAAGACAACGAATAGAGCAGGATAAAAATGCACAAGCTTCAATCATACCCGGTAAGGAATTTGAAGAAAAGAAGTCAAAGGTATTTTTGACTCACCACCACTCATTAAATGTAACTTTTTATAGAGACACGCCTATGCCATGTTAAAGATTAACAAGTTTCCCAAAACATCAAACTATCAAGTCGCGATCAGTCAAAATCTTAAAAGCCAACTAGAGTGCTCGAATTATTCAACAGTTCACATGAAAAGAATGGATCCGAAAAGCAGCTCCTCGATAAGTAGGATACATTTAAGACGTTTCGAATCATCGAATGAGAGCAAAGTCACACAAAAGGATGTCAAGTCGCACCTGCTATCATCAATGAAGTACCTTAACGTACAGGATCTACCGATATCCAACGAATCAATAATCACAATCAAGGGTGTGGATTTCATCATGAAGGCCAACGCTCCAATCTCACAAACTTTCGAATTCAACTCTGACCATAACTGGTTCACATTACAAAGCAAAGCATCCATCTTGGACGAATCGACGAACCAAGGAATCACAATAACGGAAGAACCCGTTGAGATGAATTTGGTGAAGCAAAAGACCAACAAGGCATACGACATTTCAATGATACCGAAAGATCATGCTGCTCTAAAGTTGAAGAATGGATTAATTTACATTAATGGAGATGCAGGAATGGGAAAGACATTTTGCGCAAAACAACTTTGTAATTTTCTACAATTGTACTCAATTCATGTTTCTTGTTCCGATCTAATCGGCGATCGCACTGACACATTAATCCAAAAGTTTAGATCCTATGCACGTGAATGTTCATGGCACTCTCCTGCTGTTCTTGTTCTTGATGATCTTGATAAGCTTATTCCTCCTGAATCCGATGATCCAACTCAATCCATACCTGACTGGAATAGCCGCGTGCTGCGTAGTGTTATAAGAGATGTGTTGCGTGAAGTTGACTGTGCTATTGTAACATCCAAGAACAGTGTGATAGATAATGATGGAGTCACCATTGATTTATTGTTACCTGATCAGGAGAAGAGGTGTGAAATATTAAAAAAGATGATGAATAAAATGGAACATGGTGATGATGATCTTGCGAAGCGAATTAGCGCCCGCACGGATGCCTTTAGTCCTCGAGACTTGTCTAATCTTGTTAGGCGTGCCTCTCATCTTCATTATCTTAAAAATAGAACTGGCCAACCTAGTTATCGCAACTATGATGCAGCCCTTGTTAATTTTGTGACCATCAATGCAAGTGGTGTCAAATTGTACAAACCACCTCATGCTGAACTCAAGTGGGAGCATGTTGGTGGTATGTCACAAGTGAAAAAGACCCTTAGAGAGACTTTAGAATTTCCTATTAAACATGCATCTTTATTCCGGAAGGCTCCGATTAACTTGAGAAGTGGTTTATTGTTATATGGTTATCCTGGGTGCGGTAAAAGCTATATTGTGAATTGTCTCGCAAATTTGGTAATCAAGGATGGTGTTAAATTTATGATGGTCAAGGGGCCTGAACTTTTAAATAAATATATTGGTGCATCCGAACAGTCTGTGAGGGATGTATTTGCTAGTGCCAGAAGTGTTGCTCCTTGTATAATATTTTTTGATGAATTTGATGCACTTGCTCAACAGCGTGGTACTGGAGATACTAGCACTGGTGTTACTGATCGTGTTGTCAACCAACTTTTGTGTGAACTTGACGGAGTCGAAGGACGCACTGATCAGGATAGAACTGTTTATGTGATCGCCGCCACAAGCAGACCCGATATGATTGATGCTGCTCTTCTTCGTCCTGGTCGATTAGACAAGAGTTTGTTATGTGACATGCCCAATGAACAGGAGAGATTTGAAATCTTGTCGGCCCATTGTAAACAATCGGAAAGAGAGTTTGGTGATGATGTGTTGAGGACTATTGCCGAACGAACTGAGCATTACACAGGCGCTGATTTGCAGGCGTTATGGTACACCGCTAAATTAACAGCTGCCCATGCAGAAATGAACAAAGAGGAAGAAAAGGAAGAGGAAGACCAAGACTTGTATGGAGACAATGAATCATCCAAACCAAAGAAATATACAATTGTAAGGGAAGGAAAGAATCTGAGCTCAGACAAAATGAAGGAAATTGAGGAGAGGGTAAAGAACATGTTAATAAACCAAGGAGAAGAGTTCGAGGAAGAAGACCAAAAATCAAAGAAGGTGAACAGCATAGTCAAAGAGAGTCACATGTTCAGCGCACTAAATGACAGCAGACCATCTTTGGGAGAAAGGGAGAGGCTTCGTTTCGATTATGTGTACAAACATTTTGGGGACCACGATCTCGCCCAACAAGAACTTTTAAAAGGAAAAAAAAGAGCAACATTAGCATAAAATTATCATTTATTTACACACTACTTGGTATCACAGTAATCTCTGTTTGTGTTGGCACCAGTTTCATAGAACTCTTCACTCTGAAGTAACTGTCGCTCAAAATCATTAAAACATCCTTTTCCAATTCGTCAAACAATTGCAGTTGTCCATATGCACTACCCACTGCCTTCACAGCAGCATTCATATGCTTGGTTGGGAGGTTGAGTTGTTTGTCTGATCCTTCCACCAAAAAGGTATTCGCAATAACTTCCTGTAGCGCTACTCTTTGCATGATGTTTGTTGTGTTTCTGTATTTATCTACCATGATGATGAACTCGAGATTTTCCAACGAGTGTTCCTTTGCACACAAACTCCTTAATTCGTTCAAAGTGTTTTGATCTTTCAAAAGTGCACTGGCCGACAAGCTCAGCATGCTATCAATCTTTGTTGATGGGATATTCTCTACAGGGCTAAGCATGTCGCTCACGTTTGCACTAAAGACTAACACACAGAAAGTCGCATCGAGAGACTCCTCTGCGGAACATGTGACTGTCGTGGAAATTTCTCCAAGTATTGCGTGGTGCACAATTACCTCACGTTTAGTGTTGAGATTGTTTACAATTTCATTATGGCTCGGTAATCCAGTTACTAAATTATAAATGTTGGACGTGACTCCACCCGATTGGCTACGACCGACTAACTTTTGAAAAGGAGCGTTACATTTCACAATGCTTCCCTCTGCATCTATAACACATACTGCATCGGAGACCAACTCCATAACTCTTCTGGTTTGAAATTCTTCTCCTGCTATTCTCTTAATCATAATGTCTAGTTTTTCCATGTACAATCTGTCTCGATCGTGTGTTGCTCTTTCCGCCTTTATGGTGACCTCACGACGTCTACTGCTTGTTACAGAGGAGACGACCAACATTGCAAAGCACGTGAACGATGTGGCCATCGTCACGATTAGAATCAAATCCACGTCACCTATTCCAGAAGGTTTGACTTCAGCGTCATGCTTGTAATAGTAATTGCATGAACTCATTCCGACATAATGGACCGCACACACTGCCAAACCAGCCACGGCTGCTGTGATAACTCTTGTTACCTCTCGCTCTTGACTAAAACCAATAAAAAGAGCTGCTGTGGAAGCAAACAACGCGAGTATTACCGCTCCTACCACAGTGCCTGGTTTAAAACTCATACCCAATGATGGAACTGCTGACGCATACATACCCATATAATGCATACCGAGAATACCAACCGCAGCGAATAACGCACCAGTAATAACTTGAACAATGTTGGGACTTTTATCTGAACCAATTATTGAGTCCAAAAACCAAACTCGTGTTGGAATAAGAATTTTTCGAAGTCTACTGCAACTCTGCTTATCCATTAGGTCCATTTCGGCGAGTCTCTTTCTCAGTGAAGCAAAGTATTCCAAACGTGGCACGATAACTAGAACAGGAAAGTATTGCTGAAGGGAGCAAATGGTCAAGGCAACCATGCAAAACACAAAGGCCGTGAAAGCGCTCATAACAGTAAGTAGAGGATCATACATTTTCGCAATTTGGTTTTGGACTCCAAAATTATCCACAGTGAACACTGTATAACACACGGTTCCTATAAAATGCATGGACCAAATACAACAGCAGCTCATTGATAGAGAGGATAGTACCACGCATGCTGCTTTTAAAGTCTTAGAGTGTGTTTGGCCAATCTCTCCTATAAGTTGAAATGTTGTGAATGCCCCTAGAACGCTTATACAGTAGCTCAATGCAATATACCACCAATTTGAAGTTATGACTATCCCAGTAATGACGGCCACAGTCACATTCCCCTCTGTCACATTCATTTTTTATTTGACAGAATTATTCACTTGTCAAAATTCGTTATTTTAGGATATTTTGAGCATCATGTACAAATACGGCCCGTCGGCAAGGAAGGACATTAACATGTAGGTCATATAACAAAAAGGTAGGTCATTTAAGGAGCAACTAATAGCCGCCGGAGTTAAAGTCGCACGTGAATAAAATTTACGTGCTTTGCAATATTAAACAAAACACGAACATTCTCCAAATAGAGTTATGTACAACTTTAAATCGCTAGCTACTCTTTTTTGCCTTGTCTATAACAGAGTCGTCCACTAAACTTCGAGGGATTGTTCAGCAGGTAATTAGGAAAATGCTCATTCGTTGATGTCGATTTAACTGTTGAAAGTCTCAGTGTGGTGCTACTTGTAGCCACAAATGTTTGTGTAGGTAACAGTTTGAAGATAATTTTGCTGCTATGTGTTGTGTCAAGCTGTTTTGTCAATTGATTCCTTATCAACTAGAGTAGGCGCGAAATACTGGAGGTAAATTGAATTGTTTGGGGGCAAAATATTAGACATGCCATCGACTCTTTTCATATCGTCCACACCAGGAATGCTATGGAGCGGAAATTATATGCCCTCACCAGATCACACAGGACTTTGTCTCATTGTGCGGAATCACGAGAATGGGCAAAGTAGCGAACACCACTATAGAACACAGCAGCAGAAACAAGAATACAAAATACGTTCGCAAATAAATGGATTTGAACACTGCCACTTAGATAAGTCAGGGGATAATGTTGTATGTGTGGACAGAAGAGGGAATGTATTTGTACTTAAACTGAAGCTAAACCATTATTACCTTGTGAAAAGATTAGGAGTTTCAGTAGATGCAGTTGATTTTTCGAGTGCAAAACAGTGCGAAGTTTTAATAGCGTTGAAGAACAAGAGCATGATTTGCATTAATACTGGTAATGTAACTTCGTTTTGTTAATTCTTACAACTTGAAAGACAACAACAACACCGTGTTAACACTTCATGGAAAACACCATAAGCAAGATCCCATTAATAGTTTGTCTTTTTGTCCAACTTCAGCTCTATGTTTATCATGCTCAAAGCATTGTGTAATCATATGGGACACATTAGAGAGACAAAAGGTTAAAACTTTAGCTTCAAAGAGTGACGACCTAAGATGTGCAAAATTCTCACCATTAGGGAATTTCATAATAACGTGCGTTTCAAATGATCTGTACTTGTGGAGAGCGCAAACATGCGAATTCATACATAAGCTATCTATACATAAATCGTTACTTCCCAATCTACATCAGATAGATGTTCATTTGAGCAATGAATATCTAACGCACTTCGAAATATCTAGTGATGAGACGTTAATTGTAGCAGGGGGAAAGTATGTGATTTCACACATTAATAATGACTAACGAAAGATCTCCGTACCTATTCATGTGGAGCTTAGATACATATGTCCTCCTTAAAGTATTCACTTTGGAGCAGCCTCCGTTTACAAGCTCGACTGGATCAATAAGAATACAAATGAACCATACAAACGATCAAATAGCTGTACTCACAACTCATGGAAAAGTTGTGTTTGTTGATTTAAACTCATTGAAGATTTTGTTTGAGATTAAAGATACCAAAGTCGACATCGTTAGCTTTAATTTGGATGGTAACTGGAGCACAATGTCAACGGTATGTGGAGATGGGACAATTAGATTTTATGATGTAGAGGTAGTCAAGCGAAACCACGTATGTCATTTTTCGAATTTTGGTTGACCATTTGAAAGACAAAACTTCTGGAGACATTAGAGCAGAACAATGTCGGAGCTAATCAAAAAAATCATTTGAACATAGTGGAACCATCCAATGGTGAAAACCAACTACACCAAACATCACTAAAAAACAATACCGAAAGACATTTTCCAAAGAGGAGTATTAAAGATGCTAATTGGACATCATCGTTTGTAGACAGAACCAAAAATAGGGATCAAATAGAGTCACAACAAGGGGTATCGCTGAACATTAACTCACTAAAGCAGCTTTTGCTAACATACGGCGAGTTTCCATCGAAATACAGGACATTAATATGGAGGTTTATAATGTGCTTACCGGACAACAACATTGCATATGATGTTCTTGATGCAAAAGGATATCATCCATCACAAGGCGATCTACACAAGCGATACCCGATACAAAACAGCATTATACTGAGGAAATTAGAAAAGTTAGTTTAAAATTAATTCAAAACTCACAATCACAGAGTCGCTTCACAACTAACTTATTTAAATCCAATATTTGGCGTGGTCAACTACCTTCCAGAATTACTATTTCCTTTCCTCAAAGTGTTCAAAGACAACCTAACTGCAACGATCGAAGTAGTGCTCACATTCTTCCGTATGTAAATTACTAATCTTACAAACTAACCATTATAAGAAAACTGGGGCAAACAATGGTTCAGATCATACCCGGAACCACCACACTCCATACTCGATGCTTTGGAGCAAATGCTCAAGGATTACGATCCTTCTCTACATAGACATTTGTTCAACAATAACTTCAACTCCACCACTGGCTTGCAAACTATTTTTTGGGAGCTTTTAAAAAATATCTTCACCGAAGTGTTGGACACCGATGAGTGGATGAAGGTATTTGATCATGTATTCATCATGCCTCCTATATTTTTGTATTATTTTTGTTTGTCCTATGTTTGTTATTTCCGACAATCCATCATGTGCATCAACTCTGAAAGTGATTTTCAGGTAATACCAATTCAAATATTTATTTACTTTTTTAGTTTTTCTTTCATAATATGAACCCTTGCGACATTAATAAGATTATTAAGCAAGCCTATTCCATAGAAAAACACTTTGAGGATAGATTTACTCACCAAACAGTTTCCAATCAACTTTATCACAGTATACCGCCGTTTATACACAATTATTCCACATTCAAACCACTTCCTGAATCTGGTCAACAATATCCCACTCCCACCACTGATTATCCAGAGCTTGAAATCAATCATCAACTGTTATTACACTCCAAGCTGTTGCAACAAGAGAACGAGCTACTACAAACCAGACAAAAACTATTGAATCTTCATAATCAAAAACCACCTAGTCCTCCACATCAATCACAACCACCACAAGTGCTCAAAAAGACTTCACCAACACCTCAAGCACCTCCACCACAAGATTCAATCACGTCATCATCACCACCACCTCCAAAACATACCACCACTGTAAATGATGACTACAAGTTACATCTGGATCAACTAATCAAAGAGAAACAAAAGTTGGAACAAGAGCTAAAGGATCAACAATTAAAAAATCTCCAACAACTACAAGAAGAGAGATCCAAATGGATATTGGAAGAAAGTAGAGCGAGACAAGGAGAGATACAATCCATCAGAAGCGACCTGCTCAATGAATTCCAACAACAAATGACAGAACTACGACACTTGATCGAAGAATCAAAAACAAACTCATCTCCTCAAGTACAAGTCACCATACAAGATATCATCAAAGAATTAGCACAATTAAAAAATGAAACAAAAAATAAGGAAGTCAAGAGGAATTTGAATCAATCAAATCAACATTCAAGCAGCGGCGTCAGTCTTGAATTAAAAACACAAAAAGAACAAGATCATGTATCTAGTTCATCAGATCACGATGACCAATCCATACACGAAAAACTATTACAAAAATTCCAACAAGATCATTTGAGATTAAAAGAGGCCATCACTCAAAGTCTTTCTTCATCCGATCGGTCAAGGAGAACAAAAACGCTTACGAAAAAGAGAGTTAAAAATAATCAAAGTAAGTTGACCGAAGAGAAGAAATTACAACAAATGGTTGAATTGGAAAAGACTAGAAGAAGACAGCAACAGGAACAAACAATGATGCAAAAGAATGACCGAGAAAAAACAAATCGAGATCAGCATCATCAACTGTCATCATCACCTCGTTCGCCACCTGTTCATTCATCAACCAAACAATCATCAAGAGCGTTTAAACCATCTCCATCTCCATCTCCACCATCACCTCGTGCATTATCCACTAAACAACAACCAATAACAAGAACGCCTCAACGATCGCCATCTCCCCCTTCATCGCCTGTATCATCAAACAAGCAACAACAGAACCATACTGGAGAGCAAAAGGAAGATATTGGCATATTGAAGGCATCTAGTGCATTGGAAAAAAAAGAGTCGTTACCACAGGAAGTACCTCCTAGGCGATTAAGCGTTCGATTCTCCAACATTGAGCCCTCCAGAACGTCCATCAGCTCAGATTTGATCAAAGAGGGAATCAAGGAACACAAGGCAGCACTATCAAAGGCAGAGAACACTTTGGATCAAATTGCATCCCTAGCACAATCCATAACGGGTCAATCCATCATCAAATCTAATCCTACTCCTACTGCTAGTATAGACAAATCAATCATGGATGTAAATAGGAAGAGAATGTTAGATAAGAGCATCGATATTCAGGACAAGTTGGAAAAGTTCATGCAGAGGAAGAAGAAGGAGTGGAGGGATGCAAAGACATCTCCTGTGCATGATGCAACATCTATTGTATCACCTGCTTCACCTGTGTTATCAGATGCGTCAAATTTATCGTCATCTTCATCGTCATTTAAGAGGGAACCATATGTACAAAAGACTTCTCCGATACTTCAAGATCCATCTCCCATTCTTATTAATTCGCCAGAGTATAATACTACAATGGCCAAACCAAATACTGTCTTGTCTTCTTCTTCATCCTCATCTAGCAGCGGTGCTAGTGCTGGTAGAGGAACCAAAGAAAATGTTAATAGATCAAGTCTTGCTTCTTCTAATCATGAACAAACAACAACCTCTCATTCTCCACGCTTCTTCTCAAAAGTAGCGGTGACTGCTTCTCAGTCGCCTTATGAAAGGCAGGTGTATCCTCCATCCACAACAACTAGTGCTATTCTTTCATCCTATGAGAATAACAATTCTACATTGAATATATCATCGCCGTCTCAGTTACCTTCAACAAGCCATGGAGACCATGTTGCCTCTACTAGAACGAGTTCGGACTCGAACGTATCGTCGTCTATTGTAGATTCAATAAGGAGGACCACCATGGACGTGACCACTACGACCAACACAATGTCCTCTACAAGAAACAAGAAACAGTTAAATGTTGATGGAGATTCTGAAAGTTACTACTCGATCACAGACATGTCCACACAAGATGAATATAACCCTGGAGCTGGTACTTCAATAACATACACTGATCAAGAGCATTCTACTGGTGATATATCATTGGATTCGCTAAATCAAAGTAATACAATAAAAAATAATCAAATCGACTCTTTGGTCGAGTCTGAAAACATATCCTTTTCTTTCCTCAGCAGTAATGAAAGTGATTTGGATGGTTTGGACGATTCTGACAATGAGTCGTTTGGTCTTGTGTCTGGTTTGAGTGAAGTTGAGTCTTCTCCAAAGAAACCTGTAACAGGAAGAGAAGTGATTGATGATCTGGAGGAAATGGGAGAGAGTGAAGTATCGACGAGCTTTGCGAAGAGTTTAGATGATGAAACGGCCTCCATCTCTACAGATATATCATTGCCTACTGATCTTACGGATACTTCTATTGATCAGTTGGATGACCTTGACGACACACATACGTCCGTCTTGTCATCAACACTGTAAAAATTATGTTACACAATCATTGTACGATAGGTGTGACGCCCAATAAAATTTTATCTTTTAATCAACAAGACGCTTTTAATGCTATGAAATTTGAATATAATGGAGAAGAATTCTAAGAACTCTTTTTTATTGCAGCAGATAACTCATCATCAAAGTCTTCACCATCATTCTCAAATACACTATCTGGTTTGTTCATAATGTCCTCTTTTTCCTGCTTTTGTTGCTCTATAACTTGGTTCTTTTTATCTTCCGAATTTTCCGTAGCAGCATCAGTCGATGTTGTATCCTTCTTCCGTTTCTTTTTGCTGCCCCCATCTGATTTTGGTGTCTCTGATTTGCGCTTCTTTGGAGTGGATGACGATGGTGTGGATTTGGTTTTTCTGTGTTTTGGATCAGGTGTTCCTAATATCTGAGCCGTTTCTGCTATGAGGGCCTTGCTTCCTGTGTATTTTTTAACATAATTGGCGCACTTGTCAGCGTTTGGTAACAATTCAATCAATTGCATGACTCTTGGGCTGCTAAATCCAAAGAACTCTGGGCCAGAAACAGATGTAGTGCTTCGCTTGCCGCTTCCTGCGACGTCGTTAACCTTCTTGACTAGTGGGGTGCAACAGCCTGTTGGCGTTGATGAAGTAAATACGATACTTGGATTGTCCGAGGCGGTTACTTTAAAAATAGGGCCAGAGGTTCCGTCTTGTATTTCACACATGTATGCAACCTTGTCGGATGGATTGGTGAATGATTTATACTGTCTCTCCGACTTGAAACCGATGGGGTAAATGTATCTTTCAGTGTGGAAGTCATTTCTTTGATAGTCAATAACACCAAGTGCTGTAATTGTCAATACTGTACCAAGCTCTAAAGGGAGCAAAGACACCGGATCGGCCACAGAGCTTAATGGCATGGGGGCACGGATGGACGTGGTTGTGGGCGGTCTTGCCGCTAAAAGATCATACTCGTCGACGTTCGAAAATTTAGCCGTAAGAATCCCCGTCTTCGGATCCTTATTCTTAATTGTGACCTTGTATACCAGTTTTGGTTTTGGTTCTGGTTTGGGAGGTTGAGATTCTGGTTGTGTTGCAACGGTTTCGTCTTGCTTATCAAGCGATTTTGTTTCATCTGATTTTTCTTGTGCTTCTTCTTTCTCTTCGTTCTTTTCGACATCCCCAGTATCCCCTGCCCCATTTTCTACTGCAGGTTCATTCGATGCTTTGGCATCAACCTTTGTTTCTTGCTCTCCTGTACTTTCTTTCATTTGAGTGTCGTCATCTTGAGCTTTTAATGTATCAGGTGCTTCCTCACTACTCGCAACCTGATGTTCTGATTCAGACATTCTGCAAACTATCCGTTTATTTTGTTACAAATGTTGAAAATTCCGTGAATGGCCACACCCCTAATAAATTTAGAACGCGTTTTGGGAAAAATGGGAAACCACTTCCACTGCGCACGGGTAGGTGCTTTTACATTATTAGAGTTGTGCCACAAGAACACTTGCAAACTATCACAGTAATGTGCATCTTGGAAGAACAATTTCAATTCCTACTCAACATTAAAAATTCATAATTTTTCAAGATTTATTAGGATACAATGGTGGTCGAATAATTTGCACCAATAATAACGAATACAGAAGAAACCCTCGAGCGACAAAATATAACAAGTACACTGTTCACGAAAAAGTCACAAATGCAGACCTTACAAAAGAACGTCTTGAAGGAATATAGAGCCAGGTGCAATCAAATCACGAACGCGTTCTCAAAGAAACATGACTATGTTCGATCCTGTTTATTTTTCGATGTCATCCAAATTGTAAAAAACTCGCCCACCGGGGGGCTCGAACCCCCGACCATTGGATTAAAAGTCCAACGCTCTATTTCAAATAACCGACTGAGCTAGACGGGCTACGTTTATAATGAAGAATGATGGAACAAGTACAATAAAATTAATATTCCATTCATTTTTATTGATTTCCACCTTGTTTTCTTGCCTTCCTTGCTTGTTTGGCTTCCCTCAATTGTTCCTTCTTTGTGTGATCGATTTGATAATGTTCTCTGTTTTGTGCATTTAATTGATTTACAATCTCCTTGTACTTTCCCTTCCTCTCTCTTGCCTCCTTGGAATCTCTCTCTTCTCTTGCCTTTCGTATGAAGCTATTATCCTTTCTAATCGCACGCATAGCTCCTCTATATTCTCTCTTGACCTTTCTTTGAAGAATCTTATGTGCTGCTCTTGCTTGGTTGCTGTCCACGATGGGTCCGGTGTAAGTGGTACTAAAGTCTCCCTTGTTGTTAGTGTAGAGTGCAGGCGTGAATGTTTGAATGGCTTGTGCCTTCACAACCAACCAAGAAAGCGGGTAACGATTTGGAACGCACTCCAAACTGATTTTCTCTTTTAACTTGGATGCATCCTGATGTGTCTTGAATGAATTTAAAAGTTTTGAGATGGGCTGCAACAATTCAGCGTTACATGTTTGTGATTTGTCCACGCTGATGAATTTGTCCAATAGATTGAAAGTGAACGCGCGAACGTGAATGGGTTGTATCGTCGACGATTCCTTCTCGTAAAGTGGTAATCTACAATCTTCAATGTTGACTTGTGACGAATCAGGATATGTGGTGGGATCCTTGATGAAGATTTTTAAAAGTTTTGTAATTAATGAGTAGGCCTCTGGTGCAAACCGTTTGGGCTCCGCGTTGAATGAATGTGAAATGGTCAACATGAACAATGCTCTTGATTGGTCTAAAAGTGATTTCTCGACGGGACAAGAGAGAATGTGCTTATGAAGTAGCAAGCTGATGGTGGTCATGATGGGATGTTTGTAGTCGGTTGCTGGGAAAATGTTTGCGCAGCATTTGAAGAAGAACACGTCTCTGAATGAAGCTTCATAGTCGGGGGAGCTTATCGTGCCCAATACGTGTAAAAACTCATCACATGCGGTCATGGGTGCGACTTCAGCCAAATCAAAAAGATGTGATTGTATAACGTCCATTTGACCTAGAGTGGTGTGTTCTGATCTAAACAGTTCAATAATGTTTCTGAAGCAATGTCTGGATTGCTGGAGTTGGAAAAGTTTAAAGTCTAATTGTTCAAGCTGTTCATAATCTCCCAAATAGTCGAGGAACTCATCGTATGACTCTGGACAAATGGTTGTTCTGCTATCGGCGAAGAGAACATCTTTGTTTAGACGTGATTTATTGTCGGAGTAGACTTGGTCATCTTCTTGGTCATACTTTGACAAGTATTGTAGATCGTTGTCATCTAAAGCATCGGCGCTTTGATGGGTGTCACGTTTCGCAGCAGGTGCCATGCGCTCTTTACGTGCTTGTTCTTTTGCAGGGTCCACAACTGTTCTCTTCTGAGATGAGCTTAATGGCTCGAAGCTTGGTGCTGCACGTGCTTCTTGAACTAGAGTTCTCATGGTGTCAACGTAACTGTCTTTTTCCTTCTTTGATGCATCATAATTTCTAATGTCAAGCTTCGTTTCCTCTTCAGGATCTTCATCTTGGTTGTTGGAACGTCGCAAAGGATGGGTTGGTGGTAATTTGGCCTCCTTACTTGGCTTTAAGAACATCATCAAATCAGAGAACTTATCATCCAACTTTTCGGTCATGTTTCCCACAGCCTCTTTTGCAATACGTTTCATGGCTCTGTCTTTCTTAGTTTTGCTCTGCAAGTCAGACCTTTGTAATTCAAGCCTCCTTTTATGAGACACTGGGAAGTCCTCCGGAACATCTCTCCTTTCTTCATTGTTACGCTTTTTCTTTCTGGACTGCTCGTAATCAGCTTCATCTTGGTCAATTCTAACGTCGTCTGCATTAAAATCATCACCAGCGTCCATAACACTGTTGCTGGCGTACATGTCGTCATCGTCGTCTTCGATGTTGAATCTCTTTCGTTTCAAACTACCTGCAGATACCTTCTTGAGTGCTTTATCAACATATTTTTGCCTATGGTCCTGAACTGGTCCATCTCGAGCGTCATTGAATTTGTTGCCGCGATCCTTTGCCTTAAATTCAACAAGAATTGTATCTTTCCTATCTTGAAGTTGCCTTGATTTAGATTTGCTCTTATGGATGGACTGGTCATTTTGACCGAGCACTTTCATGTGTCTATGTTGTTTATAGTTCTCAAAAGGATTAGAATCTATTGAATTTGACGATTTGGATGTGACGATTTTCCTCCTCTCTGCATCAGTTGTTACTCTGCCCTCATGCTTGCGGTGGCTTGGAGGCATGCTCAGTGTGAAATTGTAAGAAATTGTGTTAAAGATTGTAAAAAGTTCAATTAAAATTTCGACCCAACACAAAGGGACACCATTCTAAAAGCTTGGAAGAGAGTATGACGAACCATCATAAGATTTAGAGATTGCCAAAATATAATCAATTTTATTTTTATTTCGTATTATGACCACCCACTGCATCAAACGCTATTGAGCAGGACGAGGAGGTATAGATGACTCGTTAAATACGGAATGAATCAAAACAAAGTCCTAATCCATAAATTAATAACAATACTACAACCGACTCAAAATTTGATTGTTATGTTCACCAAGCGCTGGAGCATGTTGTGAGTCTAATTCTTTTGAGCTTAAGAACGATGTATAATCAAGTCCTGGGTTAAACACAGAAAATCCATCACCCATGTCACTTATCATTCTTCTACTTTTAATCATTGGATCCTCCAAAGCCGTCTCTGGCGCTCTTAACTCTAGAACAGGCAACTTTAATTCAAATGCTAACAACTTCTCCCACTGCCAAAATTAACACACAACTAATAATTGTCTTACTTCATGTGCACTTTTATTCATCAACTTTTCTTGAATCAACTTCTGAAGTTTATTCTTGTCCTCTCCGGTGCAGAACATTGCTTTCGGGCCGTGTAATGATTCGTGTAATCCAATTGCTTTTGCGAAGCCCCTCCAAAAATGTACCTCTAAGCAGGCAACGGATAGAAAACCATCCTTCGTTTTATAAATGTCATAACAGCATAAAGAACCAGACAACCTTGCTCATTTAGTACAATAACGACTGATGGAACTTACGCATCTCTCCCACCAGAAATGGCTTCTTTGTTATATAAATACTTTGATAGTGGCATCATGATCGAGGCAAGAGATACATCATACATACTGACATCAATTACAGTGCCATTCGTATTGTTTTTGTTCTTTATGGCAAACAACGCCGCGCATATTTGCATACAGCAGGTATAACCGCTTAAAAGGTCGGCTTTTGGTATTAACAAACGTGAAGATTAATAAATTACCTGCTTGTATTGGCATCGGTGATGGGGCGTGCTTGGACAAATTATTGATATGAAAAACTCCAGCTCTTGCCAAACTGTTCATATCGCTATTTTGGTGAGCTTTCAAATAAAATTAGATTTACTGTGCAGGGATGTTTTTCAAATCAGACGGTGCGGACTGACCAAAGGCAGATATTCTTGCAACAACCACTAAATATTATTATAAAACTCATCCTTAATAATTTACATTTAGGATTAATTTGAAGTAATTCTTCAATGTTTTTAACCTGTAGTAATTTTTCTAATACAAGAGGTCTGAACGATTCAATCAGCACGTCCGCATCTTTTATAAGCGAAAAAAGTTGATCACGGCCATTTTTTGACTTTAAATCTAATGTAATAGATTTCTTTCCTCTATTCATGGCATGAAAGGATATCGAATTTCCGTCTTTTGCAAATGGAGGAAAATGCCTCATACCATCGCCAGATAGATCCTCAACTTTGATAACCTCAGCTCCCATGTCACTTAGCATAAGTGATGCGAGGGGACCAGGGTACAATCTTGACAGATCAAGAACGCGAATACCTTGAAGTTGTGTCATAATTTGTAAGTAAAGTTTATTTTGAATGTTGTAAAATCGTGAGTTGGAGTGTTGTTCTTTAAAGATGAGTAGAATTAATGGTCTGAGATGATTGGCTGTCATTTAGTCCCCTCTTCCCCCTGACCGGCGTATTCTTGATGCTTTCCTGTTCTTTTTGTTCTTCCTCCTCATTAACATCGGAATCTAATTCATGGTCTTTATAAAATCAATTGTTTATTTCATTATACAAATAGTACGTAGGCCTTCTTAGAGAGACAGGATGTGCATCGCGTTTAACTTTTCTACCACATGGTAATTCAATCAACACTTGACCTACATAATCGCTCACTAGTAAACTATCTATCCATTGTTTACATGAATCGATCAATGATTAATAACTTGAATCAAACGTTAAATCAATTAGGAAGAGTGAAGTGAAATAATCGAAGATTCAATTTAAAAATCAACAGATTAGGGCCAAACACCACGAAATGACTACTAACCGGGTATTCCAATCTCTAACTTCGGTGTTTAATTTTTGCTCTTATAGTTCATTTATTGCTCTCTATAATTATAGACTTATTACCTACTTTCTCCCAATTCATTATTTAAAGTTATTTAAACACAATATAGTTGTTATGACAATTCTAAGTTGTTCTAATTGTAAACGTGTTAGTGATGAGGCCTGCCATAGGTTGAATGTTGTGATTTAAATTGGTAAACCCTATTTCTTATTCATTTACAAAAAACACGTAAACAATCAATCACATGAAGATCCACTTATCGTTCTTCATAATATCATTGTTCTTTATTGCAGCGAATGCTGCAGTTATTGGTATTGATCTTGGTACAGACACGTTCAAGATTGGTATCGCAAAAAGTGGAGCACCGATAGACTTGGTCCTCAACGAACAAAGCAAAAGAAAGACCACAACAATGGTAGGATTTCGCGGGGAGAACGAAAGATACCTGGGCGAGAATGCCCTCCAACAAGTACCGTTAAAATGTGTAATTTAGATCTGACGATTTTAGGCAACTCGTTTCCCAGATATGATGTTTAGATACTTACAAACTGTTCTCGCAGAGCCAGAAGGTGCTGCAACTGATCGTTTGAAATCATTATACATCCCCACAAAGTTTGAAAAGAATGAGAGAGGTTCCGTTGATGTTGTCTTCCGTGATGGAACAACAAAGTACTCAGTCGAAGCCTTGTTCGGCATGATCTTCAAATACATTAAAGAACTCAGCAAGGACAGCGCCAGAAGCGCCGTAACTGATGTTGTCATCACCGTAAGTCTAAAAAATGTCTGTTTGTTAAAATCCCTAGGTTCCACACTGGTTCACTGTGGAGAAGAGACAAGCCATTCTTGACGCTGCAACTATTGCTGATCTCAAAGTATTGTCAATACTACACGAGAACACAGCCGCTGCCGTCCAGTACGGTCTTTCCAAACACAAGACACTCAAAGACTCAGTAACCACTCCGGATTACATTCTTGCACTCCTTGATTTTGGTCACAACCACCTTACTGCATCCGTCTATAACTTCACCTACGGCAACGTAACTCTCGGCAATCTTGAATTATTGAAGGCTGAACACATTGATAATTTGGGAGGTGTTGACTTTGACACCGCCCTCGCAGAATACTTTGCTGATGAATTTAAAGCCAAGTACAAGAAGGACGTAAGAGAAGAACCACGCGCAATGGCAAGATTGGTCCAACAAGCACGCCGCACAAAAGAGGTCCTATCAGCCAACGTCGAAACATTCGCTCAAGTCGAGTCATTGTTCGACGATCGTGATTTTAGATTGCTCGTCAAGCGCGAAAAGTTCACAGAGCTCATCGACGCTCACCTTCAAAAAGTGAAGCAAGTCATCACCAGCGCCTTGACTGGATTTGAGAGGATCGATGCCGTAGAGTTGATTGGAGGCAGCAACAGAATACCTGCCGTCCAAGCCATCATTCGCGAAGTTTTACAAGAGCGTGTCCCATTGAGCTTCTCATTGAACGCTGACGAGGCCATCGCGTTGGGATCTGCATTCTATGCTGCCACCCTTGGAAGCTCATTCAGAGTCAAAAAGTACACCGTAGTCGACCACTCACCAACCACTTTTGAATACATCAAGGCAGATCAAACTTTGGCAACAACCACACAAATTGATCACAAGTTCAAAGTACCACTAGTCAACCAAGACGAAGATTTCACAGTCAACGTTAACGACAAGACCAGAAACATTGTTCAATTTGATGTATCCAACGTGACCAAGACCATCAGTTCATGGCCAACGGAGCAAGGCAAGCACAGAAGAGTCGAATTGACTGTTGGATTGGATCGCTACGGATTACCAACTCTCGAAGCACAAGCAGTTCTAGAAGAGACCATCACCGTCAGGGTGCCCAAACCTCAGAACAAGGTAATTCATTTTTGTTTTTAAAAGGGACTAATCTCACTGTAATTTTTCATCCTTCACCTTCAACTTTCAACATTTATCAAGTTCGGCTTCACTTTTATTTTGAATTATTTGTTTGATGTGTTGAAATCAATTTCTAATACTATCATTCCACAGTCCGTACCATCAACACCAGTCAACTCAACCAACACCAACACCACATCAACCAACTCAACCGACGCCGCTTTGGACGCCAACAACAATTCCACAAACACCACCACCAACTCTACATCAACCGAACAAGAACCCAAACAGGACCTGTACACTTATGAGAAGCGCAAAAAGTACACCAAACAAAACCTAATCGTCAAGAAGACGGTGACTCCATCCGTTAAAAGTTTAACATTTGCAGATCGCGAGGAGGCACGCACCCGTCGTGCACGCATTGAAGAATTCGAGAAATTAAAGAGCAACATTGCAGGATTACGCAACCGCATCGAATCAGCAGTGTATGACGTTCGCAGTAATCTGTTCGAAGAGGACGAATACAGACCATACTACACCCATTCACAAAAATCAAAACTCGGTAAATTTGCGGACGAGGTCGAAGAGTGGTTGAGCAACGAGAATGAAGACGTGAATCAAGAAAAGTATACTTCCTTCAACGAAAAGCATGTGGAGCTGAAGCAATTGGTGGATCCCATTTATGAGCGCTACCACGAGACTTCGAGAAGAGAGAAGGAGGTGGATCGTTGCGAAAACTTGTTCAACCAAACAAGAACCATGATTGACCAAATCAAAAAGTTCAACACTTGGATTACCGAGGAGGAATTAGACGTGGTGGTCAACTTGTCCAGAGACACTGAAAAGTTCGTGAGAGATACTTTGGTCAAGCAAGGAAGAACGGCATTGAGCGAACCACCAGTGGCATTGGCATCAGAGTTTAAACAAAAGTGCGAAGGTGCTTTGAATGCAGCAGTGCAATTGTTCAAGAGGCCCAAACCAAAGGTGGTGACTCCACCAAAGAACGAAACAAAGGTTGAAGAGGAGCCAGTCAAGGACGAGACGGAGGAGGTACCCGAACCCGAAGAAAAGGCCGAGCAAGAAACCAAACAAGAGGAATCAAAGAATGATGAACTTTAAATACAAGAAAATATTTTTTAAGCATCTTCGTTTATTACAACTACAACTTGTGCTGGTCTCAAAACACGTTCGTGAATTGTGAATCCATCCTTGACACATTCTAGTACAGTATTGTTTGGTTTGCCAGGAACATTTAACTTGGCTACGGCGTCATGTAGGCTAGGGTTGAACGCTGTGCCTGGCTGTATCTCCATCAATCTAATCTCATTCTTCTCAAATGTCCTCAACATGCTCTTTGATGTGAGCTTGACGCCCTCTAGGGCAGTTTGAACGATTTGTACGATCTGTTTGGTCTTTTCGTCTGCATCTGTCTTTTGGATTTGTTCGTTCAAGTATGTTAAATCTTCTTCCTTGACAGCTTTGATGGCCCTTCCCAAATTGTCCACGACCTCAAGAAGAGATTCTGCAAACTTTACGCTACCGAACTTTCTAGCCTTATCGACATCTTCTCTTGCGATCCTGCGTGTGTTTTGTGAATCGGCAAGAGCGGATAAATACTTCTTTTCAACTTCCTTGAACTTCTTTTCGGCCTCCTCAAGTTGAGCTCTTAATTTTTGCTCTGGTGACTCGGTTTCGGGTTGTGTTTTCGCTTGTTGAGTTTCTGGTGTTTTTGGTTCCGCTTCAGTCGCTTTTGTTTCGGTTTTTGTTTCCTCTGTTTTTGTGATTTTGTTGTTCAAGCTTGATAGAATCTGGCACTGGCGGAAAACATTCTTGAAATGTTGGTCTGTCTTATTGAGGGTTGGATCAAGTTACGTGCGAAGACATGAGCTGTGCTTTTTGAGCATACAGTTGAAGTTACGCGTGGAGCAAAAGTTGAAAATCTCTGTAACATGATGCCTTTGTGTGAAAATGAATGTTCGCTTTGTTAATGTTGTGAATCGATTGTTTAAGAACCAGTTGACTCGAAAATAACTCCCGAAACTTCTCGTTCCGAAAATTCTTCTGCAATCTTCCTCGCAACTGAAGGTTTGGAAATTGTTGGGGAATGGGTATAATAACAAGTAAAAGGGAATAAATATTTGATGTTAGTGTTAAAAGTTACAGGATATCGTCCAAATCTTTTATCCTAAAACGATAAACAAGAGAAAGAAGATATTAAATAACCACAGATCAAGTGTCTACTTTAATGATCAAATACACGATGATACAGTATCAATTGATACAACCCAAAGTAACAAATTGGAGTTGCAAACTAACTTGGAATCATATTCAGTTTATCCCTTATTGCCTCAACAAAACACATTAGTTCAGGGAATTGATGTAACTGTTAACAAACTAAATCATGTATTGAGGGGAACGGAGCATGGTCTGTGAACAAATTCATTGGACCCAGTTCAAACTACCAATTGATTAAAACTTGCGCATTTAACAGGATACAGATGTATAGCATTTTTTGCAGACGGCCAATACAAAATCAAGTCACAAAGGAACTCCTACATGATTTTTATCCATCTCGTCCAACTTGGAAAGATTTTCAAAAAAGTTGACCATTATTCTATCTTTCTTCTGGTGTTCAGTGAGGTTTTCAAGGATTTTTTTGGCAACATTTGTTGTGCTTTTCAGTTTACCGCAATTCTTCGTGTTTGTGTCTGGTAGTTTTTCGCAGTCTTTCCTCGGTGCGACCGTGCTTCGTTGCCTGTAATTTTTGTTGTTTCCGTTATTCAACTTGTTATTCGAATGTCGAGTCTTCATTTCCAATTCTTTCGTACTTTAATATTGATCGGCCAATTAGAATTAGTTAGTTACAAAATAAAGCCATTTTTCAAAAGATTCCGCACTTTCTCAGTTCATTGTTTTGGTAGAAGTTTAGAAGAAATGAGTCAAATACTTATTAAACGCATGCAACATGAGATGACAATACTTGAGAATCCCCCTGCAGGTATTCAGGCTTATCTCAAAAATGAAGACAAAATAAATTTGCTTGAAGCAAGTATAGCAAATACCCACCACGACCAATAACATTTCATAGAAATTCAGGGTACAGCAGGAACTCCATATGAGGGTGGTACATTCAAATTAGAAATAACAATTCCTGACCGATACGACCCACCGATAGTTAAATTCAACACCCCGATTTACCATCCAAACATTGATAGTGGTGGGAGAATATGTCTAGACATTTTGAACGGCCCTCCAAAGGGACAGTGGAAGCCTTCGATCAATATAAACAGCACACTGCTATCAATTCAACAACTTATGAATGACCCTAACCCCGATGATCCACTAATGGCTGAAATAGTATATTTCTCGTCACATTAACTAATCTAACATTACAGACCAAACAATATAGAGAAAATAAACCACAATTTATAGCGACTGCTAAGGAGTGGACTAAAAAACATGCTTTGGATCAAACTAATGTGGTCAAACCGAAAGCTGCGAAAAAGGTAGACGACGATTCCAGTGACTCTGATAGTGGTTCAGAAAGCGACTCAGATGAGGAACCAGCTCCCAAGAAACAAAAGCTTGATTCGAAGCCAACAGCGCCAATATCAACCCCAACACCAACGACAGTGGAGAAGAAAGACCAACGAAAAAAAGCAATTATATTTGAAGATAAAGAAGAAGAAAAAGTTGAGCCGACACAAAAACCAATAACACAGAAGAAACCCACATTAACAGTAAAAAGAAAAAAAGATTAATTTAATAAATCATCCAGCCAATCATCTAAATTGTTCTTTGTTTCTGTTTTGATTTGTGTTTGGACTGGTGGCGCTTTGTTAAATGTTAATTCAGGTGCATTGATCGTCTTGGTCGTCGTCATGGGAACGTCTACAACAGGAGAAGGTTCAGCAGTCTTGGTATCACCCAACGCAATTAACTTATCAAGTAAATCAATGTCATCACTCTCTTTTGTAGGAACTTGCGACGTTGCTGTTCTTGTATCTCTGATGGGCCTCTCAGATCGTGTCCGTATTTGTCTTGTGTTTGATGTATTTTGCAAAGTGTCAACAGCTTTTGTTTTTTGTTCCACAGGTGCTTTTTCTGTGGGTTTGTTTGAAGGAGCAACAACTTCGGGGGTTGCAGTTGGTAATTTGGGCTCTTGTGTTACGTACAGGGTTTCGTCGTCATCATCACTATCGCTAACTACTTCTTCCTGCGTGTTTTTCTTCACTTGTTGAGGTTCAGTGTATAATGTCAACGGGACGAAATCTAGTGTGCTCAATGTTTGTGTTGTGGGTTCTGGTTGGGTGGTGCTGGGTAGGGTGTCAATGCTCATTACAGGATCTAGAATGTCGTGAAAGTGTTCTAGGTGCAGCCTTTGTTCAACTGATAATAAGCTAAGGCTTTTGTGGAGTTGGGCTGTGTCTATGAACAGGATTGAAGCACCTTCATCAAGTTCGGATGTGTCCCATTCCCTCTCCCAAGGCTTTTTTATGTAAGCAGATGCTGATGAATCCTGCATCAGTGTATTTAGTAGGCGTACTTGCTCCTTCCTTTGTTTCAAAGCGTCAATCTCAAGGAACTTGTCCCCAGTAATTTCAACGTTAGAGGCTTCTTCCTCCAAGTCATATTCGTCCTCATCTTCTGAGGAACGATCTTCAAATCTATATGCGTTGCTTATGATTTCTCTTTTTTCGTATGTTCTTTTGTTTTGGTCCTCATCTGTGGCAACTTGTTCGCGAGTTTGTCCAGGCCTTCTAAATGCTCCCCTCATGGGGACATGTGCTTGTCCTGTGGATGCAAAATGTTTTCCAGCATAGTTTTTTCTATGGTCTTGGTGCTTCTTATTTTTTATGTGCTTCTTGGAAGGTTTTGTATTGGGCTTCTCAGACATTTTTTGTAATAAAGACACAAAATCCAAAATCGAGCCAATGTCGAACACTACCTACCTTCTTGCATAAACAAACAATACAAAACACCAAGCGAACAAACAAGATCAAGTAAGGATAATTACAATTTATTTGTCAAACACACATTTTTACATTATTGCCATTGTGTACTTTGTTTCAAGGGTATAACCTTCGATGGAGTAATCCTCTTGAATTGCAAATCAGAGCTCGCCTGTCCACGAAGGGTGTCAATGTCAGTAGAATTAGAAGAAATGTTATTTTGATCATTCGACCATTCTTCATTTGACATGCTCGTAAGTTGACCTCCAAATGAAGCCGTCTCAAATCTATTGTTCGGATTGATTGGCTGTGATCGGACAGGTTGACCATTATAACCAGATTGAGATCTCTGCATTGGTTTAATGTTAGGTTGAGCATAAGCAGAAGTAGACCTGGTTTGTTGGCGTGGTGGTGGTTGGTATGTTGTTGCATTGTTCGAATGTGGATAGGTTTGAGTTGTAGTGACGACTGTTGTGGTGTTTGTTTTTGGGAATGTGTTTTGTGGAGGTTGTTGCTGTATGGGAGGACGTTGTGGTGGTTGTGTGTTGATTGGTTGTTGTTGAATGACTGGTTGACGTAAGGGTTGGGATGCATGTTGTTGTTGTATGGGAGGACGTTGTGGTAGTTGTTGTTGTTGACGGACGATTGGTTGTGTGTTGGTGTTGACTGGTTGTGATGGTTGAGAACGTTGTGGAACGGGTTGACGTTGAGTTTGTACGTTCGTTTGTTGATAATAATTATTGTTGGTGGTTGGTTGAACGTTATTGGTTTGTTGGTAGTTTTGAGTTTGTTTGATTGGTTGTTGGTATTGAGCGGGTTGTGATGTCGATTGAACATTTCTTACAGGTTGCACAGTTTGATAAGTTTGTTGTTGATTGGGATATTGCTGTTGCTGTTGTTGTTGATGATGGTAATTATCATAATTCGAATCAACATACTCTCCTTGTGAATAGTAGGGATCGTTGTAATATTGATCTTGTTGTTGGTATTGATCCTGTTGGTAATCACCTTCGTAGTAATTATATTGTTGTTGATCGTATTGTTGCTGTTGGTCATATTGCTGATCGTATTGTTGTTGATCGTATTGTTGATTGTATTGTTGCGTGTTATTGCGAGTGGTTGCGACCTTGGATTGAGAGGGTTGATTGTAATTGTATTGTTGCTGTTGGTCATAGTTGTGATCGTAAGCATAATCATTCGGAGATGACCACTGTTGGGCGGGTTGAGCGTATTGTTGTTGGTTATAGTTATCATACTGACCGTACTGTGAGGTTTGTTGATCTGATAAACTCAAGTTATCGAATCCTAAATTATCTTCAAAGTTACGATTTTTGTTAATGTTATCTTCGGTGATAATGCTGGTGTAGGCGGGTTGAGCGGGTGCCATGTATGGCATTTCTTGTCCTCTTGAAATTGATCTTGAGCGGTTCATGTTGCCAACTGGACTTGGAGCATTCACGGACCCTGTGCCATAAGAAAGGTCTGTTCTGATTCTTCTAATCTCCTCCTCGCTCTTTCCGGTAACTTTTTGTGAGGGAGAAGAATAATAATCTTTGATGAAGCGAATCACAGCGTTTTTGTGACCTTGCACGTTATTTTGAAATTTGCTCGCTTGTATCTTCATGCCATCATTGAAGTCGCGAGGAAGATAAGATCTCCTGGCCACTTCATTACCACCACAAATTAGATCATCAACATCATCTTTGGTAAAGGTTGAGTATGATATTGATTGTACTCCCTTGTGTCCGCACTCTCTATGGGCATCGACACATAAATTACAAATGAATATTTTATACTGCAACACAACGAAAGATGACTTGTTTGTGCAATTCATGCAGGTTGAGTTTTCAGGAAGCACTGCGAGCTTTCTAACCTTCTCGCGTTGACGGTCCTCTATGAGCTTACTCATGGTTATGTTTTATTTGATTTATGATTCGAGGTTGGTTGTCCTACATCACAGTCTAAAAAAGTTGACTGACCGTATAAGGACTACATGAGTGGATGATGGACGCAAATCAACTCAGATTGTGACGTAAATGTTGCCCTAAGCAAAATTCAACGGTTCAGTATTTGGATAACAAATTAACATCATGAGATGAAAGCACTTTATTTATTCATAATACATTTAACTTTTAATAAATGAAACCCTGCTCACCTCCCATTCGGACCAACAACAAGTAATAAAAATTTTCTTTGGTTATAATTTGTGATCCATTAGGATAAAACCGATTAAAAAGCCATTGTAGATTTCCTTGGTTGATTTTCATCCTTCTATTGCTCTTGTTACCAAGCCCTTCACATTCCATAATGGTCCTGCGCTCAAAGTCAAGAAAGTCACCATCTGATTCATCCGTGTCGTCGGTTGATTCATCTTGTAACTGATCATTAAAAGTTAGATCTGCATGACCTGAGTGGTCAATTTGAGCTATAATATCTCCTTCATTAAACCGATCTATTTGTTCGTCGTCATCGCTTTCGTCACTGTCATCTCCGTATGTAATTTTTATAGAAACATGTTTTTCATCCTTTTCATTTTTCTTTTGCTTCTTGCTCTTATCTACGTGTTTGTGGTCGCTTGTATATTCATAATACATTTCTGCATGTATTTCTCTATTAAAATCATGCGTTGTATTTTGTAGGGTGCCTGTCGTCTTTTCCAATTCATAGAATAATTGAATTTGATCTCCATCTTGAGTGTATAATTTCGCTTCGCACTCTATTGTTCTTGTCCTCTCAACTAGAACGTTCTTGTATTTTGTAACGTATACGTTGCATAATAGCTCTTTGAACTCAGTTCTTCTCTTTTCATCGTTATAGGCACTTTTAATCCAGCTCTCCAGGAAAGCATCATTTGGTTTGTACCTGCTAATTAATTGTGCGCAGGAAAAAAACTTACATTTCTTCTTTTATTAATTCTGTTATCCTTTCAAGATATTTCTTGTTGGGGTATACTTCATAGTTATCTAAAAAGTTGCGAATTGAGGCAACTCTTGTCTTTGTTGATGATAACTCTTTGTATAAACGACTGTTAAAGTATTCGTACCAATACAAGCTGCCAATGTCTAAATTCAAGTTGTCAAATCTTTCTTGCGTCAAATCAAAATCTAGTTTCCAATAAGCACAACTTTTCGGGTTAATCAGCGGGAAAGTAAAGAATACCTCAACATGTCCCAGATCTCGTTGGACCTGCAAACACTTCTCCACATTTTGCATACCAACTGCTGCCTTAAAAGAACATCATCCCACGACGAGTAACCCACAATCTTGAATACCAAGTCTTTTGGTATCTTTGTAGTGGACATCACAGTTGACAGGTGTCACAGTTTCTTCAAAATTAATTACAACTTCAAGGATTAATCTCCTGGACTATTGTAATCTACTTATACTCAACCACGAATACAGCATGGACACAGTCCTAGGAATAATGAGGATGGTTTTGAACAACAAATACACAGAGAACGAACATAAATCGTTTCTGAATGAATGCACAAAAACCTTTACTTGCTCAAGGGAAGATGCGTTAAACAGCTTCCACGAATTTGAAAGAGGAGCGCCAAGTGAAGAATTGTGTATATTATATCGAAGATATTGGACATATATTTTCTCAATCAGGTGGACGGAAAATTTTTTAGTGAATGAGATGGCCATAAAGAGGATTATCATCGTTGGAGTTTACGAACCAGAATGCATGTTCTTGTATATTACCCAATGTGACAAAAGTCATAAAATTGAATATAAATTGATCAAATCAAAATCTAACGTCGAGTTGCAAATCATAGATAAAATTCCTCTCGTGGGTGATTTCGTTCTTCGCTGTTACAATTTAGAAAAAAACGAACCTCGCGAGTTATTCGCAGTTCCGTTAAATACGGCATTCATCCAGCCACACAATACCTTCACATTAGAAATGAGTAGTGGGCGCGTCTCCTCCGTATTTATTGAATTTGAGCGCTCGGATTTGGATTCAACGTCAACAAGAGAATACCATGACCAGGTTATCGCTCTTAAAAACCAAATCATCGAGGATGTGGACCGTCGTTCAAAAATTATTGATTGTCCGTGCGACGACAACTTGGTCTTGAATAAAGGAAAGAAACTTTTAGAATGCAGCAAAGAGTTATATGGGGCACTAATGCCGTTTTCTTCAATTCTCAGCCAAGACGTCTGCTGTATTTTAAAAAAACTTGAAGTCTGCCTACAAAGTATATCTGCACATGACTCCAATTTATTACCTGAACCTGAGGTTTGTGACAATACCTCGTCACCAAAAACACACAACCTTAGCAAACCAGTCGAATGTACAGCATCAACAGTGAGCAACAGGAGTAGAGTAAACTCTTCAAATAGAGACGTGAAGAAACACGTCATGTTTCACAAAGTGTACGGTCGATCTTTTGATCCGTCAGAATTTAGCATGAAACAGATCATGAATGGATTCTGCTATGCTACTTTATGCAGTACGTGCAACAAGCTCTGGGTAATAAAAGTGTACAATGATAATTTGGAGGAAAATATCAAAGCCTCTAAAAATTCACATTCTTGTGTGCATCATCACAAGTGTTCTGGTGATGGTAGAGAAGTAAAAACAACACACAAGAAGAATTTTTTGGTGAGCAGAAAAGTGATTACCGAGAATAATGGAGGAACGACGCTGGAGTCTTATCTGAAGAAATTGGATTCGATTCTAAATAAAATTCAAGACACAAAGAAGAGAAAGATAACCATGATTACGATGGATGATGAAGACGATTGAACAAAGATAGATGTATATTTTGATGGATTCAATTCTTGCCGAGTTGCTCGGTTTTGGTAGAGATGTACGAGATTTTATAAAACATCAATTTGACGTTAAATTATTTTCTTCTCTTCTTGTTTGTTTGATATTACAGAATCCACTGTTAAAACTCATCATCCGTGTTATGTAGAATTTGTTTTGGACATCATTCCCACCACCACTGTGGTGTTTGTGTTGTCAACTTCAGAAAACCGCCAACATCAATCCGTTTAAAGTATGCAAGCTCCAACAGCATCCATGAAGGAACTTTTAGATTTCTTGAACCAGCTTGATGATGTGCAAGTCGTCGTAGATGTATTAAAAAACCCAAGACCAATCGATGTTAAACGGATATACTCTGCTTTAGTTACCCATGTTCTGGACATTCGAATCGAAGACATTGCCAATCAGAACAACCTACAAAAAGTTTCTGCAGATTATAGCTCGACTTCGCTGAATAATTATAATGAGGCGAGTTATGTTTTTACCAATCCTGAGGAACACATGGAAGCTGTTATTGAGATGGAATTTTTCAAGTACATGTAAGTCCCAAGAAGACGAATGAATATTAATTGTTTAGACAAAAGATCTTAACATCATCAGGACACATGGAATTTTCATTCAAGGATCTAATATCACCAACAGGACCTCGGTTTATTAAGCAGTTGAGTGCGATTTTGAACATGCTTCGTTTTAGGGAACACTACGCTTTAAAAGAGTATGAAACCATGATGTACGACGCGACTGCCTACGAGGTACAAAAAGAGGAATTAGAGAAGTCTCTTGATGCAGACATGATCTTATTGTCACATTTGCGCGAAAAGAACCAAGACATAAATTCAAGCATAAAATCTTTAAAGAGCGAGACTACAGATTTAACACAAACTTTAAGGGAGCTTGACATTAACAGAGTCAAACTAGAACAAGAAGCCAACAGATTACAAAAAGCAAATGCATCCAGCGCCCAAACGCTTTCCAACGAAAAAGACCAGGTTACAAAACTTCAAGCCGAATGCGACATTTTACGAACACAAATAGTTCATAACCCTGATGAACTCAAGAGGAAGATTGCTGAATTAAGGACCACCATCGAAAAGACAAAGGCACAACAGCAAGATAAGGAGAACACCAGACAAAACATTCTGAGAGAAAAAGAGGGTATCCGTAAATTGGAAAAAGACGTTCAATCGGCCATCAAGTCTCTTTACGACTATGAAAAGGAGGCAAATAGAAGAACACAGCAGTTGAAGTCGATGCAAGACAAAAAGAGCATGACTGAAGAGCTACAGGAAGATTGCAATCAACTTCTCGGAAACAAGCAACACTTGATTAGACAAACAAAAAATCTTGAAAGCAAGATTGTAAATTTAAACAATGCCAATCAACAAAAGCAGAAAATGTCCATGCAAACTCTTTCAGACCTTAAAAACAAGAAAGCAAAAGTAACAGAGGAAGTTGATGCCATTCAAAGAAGGATCTACGAAGTACAGGTGGCGATAGCGAAAAAGAAGCAACAGGGAGACGACATTTCAAGGAACCACAATGCTGAAATGTTACAAGTGAAACAAGAGTATGAAGGATTATCTACAATAGTTAGAAGTGTTCATCAGCGTCTTTACGAAAGAACACCTCTTAGATATGACCAATCATTAAATGTATTATAACTTAAGCCGCCTATTCCAATTCGAATGAATCTATACTCGTCTCCTTTTAGAGAAACGCTTCCCTATCATCTGACTCTGATGTCCTCATCTTTCCGACGAAGTAGGTAAGCACAACCCCTTCATATCAATTTTCCGAACAATATTCTAAAAATATAACAAAATTATCTTAAGGGGCGTTCATTACAACCATTCTAATTTTGGAATGCCACTAATCACTGATGACGCCCATAAACATCTGATGTTGCACACATCAGAAGGGTCTTCAGGCGAGCATTTTTAGTACTTTTATTCCCACCATTAGAATTCATTCCTACAGGGCACGTTTCCATTTTTAAAATATTCGTTGATCCTCAACGAAGGCATCAGCGAGTATAAAAACGAGCACTGTTTGTGAATGATGTTCAATTGAATTCATTCGAAACAAAACAATGGGAAACACACCTTCTTCAAGAGCAACTCCATTCACCGTCAACTGGATGGAACGTTACTATGATGCCGATCCAGAGTTTAGAGAGAAGAATCTACGCAACATCATCATTCCTGGTACTCATGACTCTGGCTGTTATCAACAAACTCCTGTACCCCTGGTGCGAACTCAAAAAGCTAGTATTGACACGCAGCTCAATGAGGGTATTCGCTATTTTGATTTGCGATTTACGCCCGACAACAATGACTTCAAGATCTATCATGGACCCATCACCACTTCAGTGGACATGAGGAACGACATCTTGGCACCAATCAAGAACTTTTTGGATACTAGAACAAAGGAGATTGTAATTCTACACATTACCCACACTACTTTATCTGACTCTGATCGTGATCGATTCTTCAACTACTTGTTCGATTACCTTGGCAATTACTACGTACCCAAGGACCACAGCCTAAAAATCAAGGACTTGATCCAAGTCAATAAAAGAGCAATCATCAGCACTGATATTAATCCAGGTAGTAGACCAAATATGGTCTGGGACAGCATCAACAGCCCATATGATGAAGGCGCCTATAAAATAGGAAATCCCAATCTTGTTCGTGACTTTGTTGACAGTACACTTCAACAAAGAGACAACAACAACTTTCTCGTGAGCCAGTTAATACTGACTCCAGATATTAGTAAAGGCGAACTTTGGGTGGAGGACTCCGCGGGAAAGATCAATCCTTTGATCCCACTGTGGCTACAGTATGAGCGTTGGAGGTACAAGGTTAACATTGTAATCGCTGATTTCTACTCCAACACGTTTCCACTGACTTGTATCGCATTGAATGACCTTAGCGATCCTATTGATGTTGCATTCGACAGCAACACTTTCCAACTTGCAAATCACTCTTGCAAATCCACTCCTTACTACTATAACAACTTTGTTTACTTCAGAGGAACTGATGACAACTTGTACAGAGTGAGAGAGAATGGAACTGAAACCAAGTCTTACAATGTGAAGATTTACGATAGTCCACTAGTGAACAACGACGTGATCTACTTTAGAGGAGAGAACAACTACCTTTACAAAGTGAAAACGAACGGCGAAGTACAAAAGTTCAATGAGACGACTTTATTCGCACCTACTGCCGATAACGACAATGTTTATTTCATTGACATTGATAATCGTCTATTAAGGGCCAACAAGAATTCGATGGGACATACTCATATCGGCGGCCATTATTCTTCTTCGAGTCCCACTCACCACAATGGCACCATTTTCTTCCGAGGAACCGATAATGCGCTAAACAGCTTCAGCACTAATGGATCTGTTACCAAAACTTTGAGCGTAGCGATTCATGACAAGCCATTCGTTCACGACAAATTCGTTTACTTTAAGGGAGAAAACAACAAGTTGATGAGAGCTGATATTAACTTGACTAGCGCCACTCATCTATACAACCACTACACCATCTCCTCGCCATTCGTTGTTTCTGATTCTTTGAAAACAAGTGTTTACTTTGTGGGCACAGATAATAGATTACTACGCCTCACGATTCGCAAAGATAATAATAGTGCTCAGACGCTTCAAGTTGGTGGTCACATTGCAAATGCTGTTCCCTTCGTGGATGGTGACTATTGCTATTTCCAAGGAACGGATGATACTTTGTGGAAGAAACGAGTCACTAATGGCTCAGATGCCTCCTGCGTTGGTATCGCATCATTGCAATCATCAATGTCATACGACAGTATTACTCAACGTATTTACTTTAGAGGAACAGACAACAAGTTGTTCAACTCTGACATTGATGGCAAGCGCTTAGATTGGATTCAGGACCAATACACATTGACCACTCCCACCATCGATGGTGAATGGATCTACTTTAGAGGCACCGACAACAGACTCATCAAAATCAAAACCAATGGACAAGATTTTACTCACATCGGTAACCACAGAACCATTAACACTCCAGTGGTTAACGACGGATATGTTTATTTCGCTGGTGATGACACACATTTGTGTAGAGTTAGAACTGATGGCTCTGACACCAAGGTCTTTAATGACGTTGCGTTTGAGTCAAGTGACATTGCAGTTGATGCTACGCATCTCTACTTTAGAGGAAGTGACAATCGTCTATTGAGAGTCAACAAAGACGGAACTGGTACTTCGTCTCAAATCTCCAACCACACTACCAGCTCGAGACCAGTGCTGAGTGGAGATTATGTTTATTTCAAAGGAGTTGACAATGGTTTAAACAAAGTCAAAAAGGATGGAAGTTTTACCAAGCAATATGGATTGACGATTGGAGATTCTCCCGTTGTATCCACTGATGATGGTTACATTTATGTTCATGGACCGGACCAGAAGCTTATGAGATTGAGGGAGAGCGATGGATCTGATCTTGGATGGATTAACAACTACAGATTGAATGAGACGCCATGCATAGTGCCTTCCATGGATTCGATCTTGATTTGTGAGCAAGGTACCAATTCTCCAATTCGTATTGTTCGCACCAGAGTGACTTATTCTGATAGAAAAGTGACCAAGGACTACGATGTTTACATTTGAAGCTGATCGCTTCCAATAAAATTATTCCTCTTCTATCCTTGTGTTAACTCAACCTTATTTACTATCCGAATTACAATCATTCTATGATATTATTACCTAAATCATTGAATAGGCCAAAACACTTTTTAAAAACTAAACAATTAAATATAAACCATGACACGTCATGTCAAATATGATATGAAATTTGACATATTGTTAATCGTTAAAAATGCCACAGACCGATTATCGTGGTGGGGTGTATGAAGGGCCAATGAAAGATGGGAAACCTCACGGAAAAGGGGTTCTCACTTATCCATCTCAGCATGTTTATGATGGCGAATGGTTTGAAGGAAGATCGCATGGAAGGGGTACTTTCTTTGGAACTAATCAACTAGGAGCCTTTAGATATGATGGAACATTCTTAGATGACGAAATGTCTGGCCGCGGAAAGTTTTCGGTAACATCCAGCAATATTTTAATCTAATTTACATGTTTGTAGTGGTCAAATGGAGATACTTTCGAAGGTGATTGGTCACATGACATGCCAAATGGATCAGGTATATACAAATGGAAAAGTAACGGAGCAGTTTATACAGGGCAAATGAAAGATGGAAAAAGACACGGGAAGGGTACACAAACTTTTAGTGACGGATCAAAGTACGATGGTGAATGGAGACAGGACACAAAATGTGGGAAGGGTGTTGAACTCTTCTCAAACTCTAATAGGTATGAAGGATTTTGGCTCAGAAACGTGAGGCACGGCCCTGGATTGTATCAACTTCACATGTCAAATCTTCCACCAGTCAAAGAAGAGCCGCAAGACACTAAATTGTCAAAACTTTTAAAAAGGATGAGCTTGAAAAGAGTAGCGTCCGCACCTGCAGAATTAACATCAACTAAGAAAACACCGCCCATCCAAAGCGGTAAATTTATCGAATACATACCGTACTACCAATACTGGGAGAATGGGAAGAGAAGAGAAAATAAGGAGTTGCACGCTCATGATGACCCCCCTAGCTTCGAACCACCAGTAGAAGTCGCCTTAGAGTGCGGTTATTCATTAGAGGTAAAATGATGTAATATTTGTATTATTAAAGTCAAATAATATGGCACCGTACATGTGCAAGTTCTTGTCTTTTTCTCATGTTGAATTTACAAGCCTCGTTGTAACCATACAAACATCAAGGTATGAATGAATGTTGATAACTTTGACAATACGGATGATGAAGTATCTAGTGCAATTGATACAATAATAACTTCTGTCAATGTTCAGAATACTGCGTCAAATTCACACGAACGGGACAAAAGAACTGCACTGTCTAGATCGATAGGTAGCATAGAAAAGAATGCCCTGTCGAACCTATTGGAATATTCGGACGAATTTCTATTAAGCCCCAGAGAGCAACAAACACAAATTGTAGCCGACCAAAAAAACAAAACTAAAGCGCCGAATAATGTCCTCCCCATCGTCAAACAACGACCACAAAGTGGGGCTGCATCAAAGCTAGAAAAACAAAACACAAAAAAGCAGCTTGTTCCTCCATCGAGGGCTGTGCAAAAAGAGAAGACCAATGCCAACAAAGACGTAAAAGTTAGTTTTAGACAAGCAGCTTCTCACAACTTTTTTTAGTATGACAAAGGCTTTGCTCAAAATGTTAAATACATACTTGGAATTTACAAAGACGTGATTGTTGATAAGGAAAGGAGGCAGCGCATCTTGGAAAATGAGCTCATGCATCATGGCAATGATTCTAATTTGAAAGTTGATCAAAGGGCGATTGGAACAAAAAACCTCAATACACCCAGAATGAAAAAAATAGAGCAGTGGGCCGAGAGACAAAGCTCGCTAGAGGAACAACTCTTTGATAATTTCGGACGTTCAGGTGAACTAGAAAAAGAAATTTTGGAAGTTAGAACAAAGTATAATAACCTGGTCGCTGCAATAAGGAAGAAAGAGAGCAACAGAAAAGATGTATCAACAAACACTGATCTTGAGGATGTAACGCTACTACATCCCATGCAGACCGAGAAAACAGTGAGTGTACAAATTTTACATTTAATTTTACATTATTAGGTGGAAACGTTGAAGAAGAAAGTAGGCAACCTTGAGGCAACTCAGTCTAAACTATTGGATGAGATGAAACAATTGAGATTAGGTTTGGAACTTAGTACACAGGAAAAGAAAGCATTAGACGAGAGGCACAATAAGTTGACCGAAATGTATCTAACAACAAAGAAATCAGAAGAGCACCTTTTGATTGAATTGGAACGGAAAAACTCACAAATCCAATTATCACCTGTAAATAAAAGTGAAACACCTCCAAGTGTAAGTCTTCACTACAAACATTCAACTAAAATTTAGACAACTGCTTCGGAGAACCCCACAGCGCGATTAAGTGTAAAGACCGCTAATGATGAAATTCGCATGCTGGGCAACCAAAAAGAAAAATGGAAAGCAAAATATGTAATGATGGAGAGACAGTTCCAAGAATCTGAAAAAAGAGTGTTGTTGCTTCACGAGACAAGAAGAAAAGACACAAAGAGATACGAACAAGAAAAGGGGGACTTGCAAGATAAATTGGACATACACGTTCGTTTGTTTTATAATTTTAATTTTAATTTTTGCAGATTGCGGACCTCAAGCAGCAACTCAATTCCAAGGATAATATAAACAGCGGCCTACAAACTCACAATAAAAGTTTAGAGAAGCAAGTGTTCGAGTTGACTCAAAAATTAAACACTTATGAAGGCATTCAAGCCCAAGATGACGCTCAGCAGGATATCAGATCTCAATCAACAATATTGAAAAGTGATGGTGTGTTAAGGACTAATGTTCACGTTCCTCAATCAAAAGCAAAGGGTGTCACAGTTGTCTACTCCTCTCACAAAGAGTCACAGCAACCACAACAACAGCAACAAACGGCTCCACCAACCAACACAAGCACCCCAGTGACATCAAGTGTGAGTTCTGTAGCATTAAAGAGACCACAATCCTCATCCACCAACATGCAGTCCAACGTCAACAGGCCACTTTTGAATAGTTCATCAACTTATATATTACCGCGGAGTGTGAGTGCATTGGGCAACAAGCCGCATAGTAATTTGCATTTGTTCAACATTAACACCATTGGATATTCTGATAAGATCATCATGCAGCAGCCAACTTCATCGTCAGGATCGCAACAAGGATTGTTTCCGCTTGAGCACAGGAAGATTGAGAGGCCACGCAGCAGCGCTTCAAGTAGAAGAAGTGGATAATTTAAAAATGTGAATGTTGGTGTTTATTGACTCTGAGTGATGGTTAGGTAGTATTGTGCTATTACGGCTGGCTATTTTAAAAGTGAGATGGATATATAATATTGAAATGTTGGTATTCGAAATAAAAGTTTTGACTTGTGTGCTCATTCTGGTTTTATTTTTTAGGATTCTTGACAACAATGATTACAGAGTCACCTCTCAAAAACATTTTCGGAATTGATCTCGACTTATTCACAGGTTTTGCTTTCGCTTTTCCTTTCCCAGTTTTAGGTTGCTCGGTCCACATTTCCTGAACATTTTCTAGAACCATGTTGCAATGTCGATCGAAAGCCTTTACACGGGCTAATAGTTTTTTGTTGTTCCTACAGTTGATTAATATTTGTGTTTGGTTGCGGACACTTTCTAAAAGCACGGAGAGTGGTCCTTTTTGAAAATCTTCTTCCTCTTTTTTTTCCTAAAAATTAAGCTTTGTATATTGGTATTTAATCTTACGAGTTCGTCAGCGTCGGGTTGAGGTGACTGCTCTCTTGTTGTTGGCCTATTCCTCGACATTTTCTATGTGTCAACAAGTTGGTTGAATAAAGTTTTTTGTAATTACTCTCGGCAAACATGTTTGTGTGGCTTGTTGCTGTATGCTTTATAATTGCTGTGTTAATTTATATTCAACCAACCTTTGTTTTAGATTTTTTATCGAGACGCGATCCAGAAGTTATATTTCGATTTAAAACAGAAGAAAAAGTTGTTGCATTAACAATTGACGATGGACCATCTTCGTTAATGACTTTGAGAATACTTGGTAGGCTAAGAGATTATGGAGTTAAAGCTACATTCTTTTTGATTGGAGGACAAGTACCCACCAACGAAGATGTGCTTTTAAGGTATGCATTGTATAATCTAGCAGCATGACAACATTGTAGGTTAAGGAAGGGAGGTCATGAACTTGGAAATCACACAATGAAGAACAAAACCTCACTCATGCTTAGTTCAGACGAATTGAAAGAACAAATTAGAAATATGGATAACATTTTGTTTCCACCAGAAGTTAATAGGCCATTAATTAAATGGTTTAGGCCAGGGTTTGGGTATTACAACAAGAGGATGATAAGAGATGTAACTGAGTGTGGGATGAGATTAGTACTAGGAGATGTTTACCCACATGATTACTACCTACCTTTTCCTTATCTAAACAGTTTGTACATACTAAAAAGCGTTAGACCAGGATCTGTAATCATTCTTCATGATCTACCCGAAACACTGAAGACTTTGGATTACATTTTACCCGCGCTGAGGTCTATGGGGTACAAGGTCACTACCTTGTCAAATCTAGCGAAGATATCTTCTACATAAAGATCAAAAGTAGAACATGATTTGGATATTAGGTCGGTGAACGTACCCAACCAAAAGCATATCATATTAATAAAGTAATTATTTATCAAATGTCTTTTGTTCAATAAGGATTTAACAATGACAATCAACTTTTCAAACTCTCATTTCAATATCCAAATACAATCTATGAACGTTCACTGTCAAACGGGTTGTAAATCTAATCGCCGATATTGGCGACTGTGACAATTGTGATTCAACTTGGTAAGTTTAAATTTAAAGACCGTTTTCAAATCGAAGTTGACCACCAGCAAATAGAATACGATTCAGTGACCCTCATCAAAAGTTATGAGGCAGTCTATATTAAAAGCATTTGGTATATCTGAACCTGATACGTTTGTATACGAAGAAGACCTCGATAGCACAAAGATTGAAGGAAGCAGCACTGAGGGGGATTCGGTCAGCAGGCAGGGCTCAGTTGGCGCCATATCGTCAGATACAATAATATCATCAACTCCTCCGATTTACCAACCTCCACCACTTGAAGGAAGACAACGAACTGTGACCGTCACAGACAAAGTTGAAAGAAGTCGAAGCCCCTCGCAAAAGTCGGATGAAAATGAATTAATTTCAAATTCAAATAACTCAAAAGCACCCACAAATACTTTTAGAGAAAGAAACAAGTTATCTTCAAGCGAGGCAGAGATTTCTTCTTTTAATGTAAGTTCACCCACCTACCTGCATTTAATGGTACAAGGTTAATAAAATGCTGACGGCGAATGAACCTGTATATTATCCTGGAGAGGAATTAAGAAAGAAGGATGCTCTTGTTAGCGAGTGGAACGGTTACTCTGGACATAATTGTGATTGGATATCAGGTGTACTCTACATTACCAATTATCGTATCATTTTTAGACCTCATAAATGCTCCACTTATGTATGTTCAATTCTGTTTTGAACCTAACCGTTGCAGGATGATGTGCACACATACCAGGGTAGTAACATTCCACTAGGCACAATCCACAAGGTTGAAAAAACGGGCGGAAAGACAAATAAGACAGAGCATACGTACTTGATTGAACTTGCAACGAAGGATTTGAGACACATAAAATTCTCCTTCATGCCAGCCAACCAAACAAGAGGATCCATATTCAATCTGTTAAGAGAGGAGAATTATACATTTTTCTGCTACAACTACAAACTACCGGCTACAGATAACATGCTTGACGGTTGGAAGTTATATGACCCAGAAAGAGAATTCACCAGGCAAGGTTTATTTGGACCCGACCGCTCCCACATTTCTCCTGACGGCAATCCTGCATGGAGGTTATCCGCAGCGAATGTTGATTACAAAATGTGCGAAACATATAGTGCCAAAATGGTGGTTCCAGCCGACATGACCGACGAAGAGATTTTAGCAACGGCTGGGTTTCGCTCCAAGGGACGTATACCAGTGTTAAGTTGGTGGTGCAGAGACACCGGAGTTTCATTGACCCGCTCCGCTCAACCACTGATTGGATTCAATCTATCGGTCCGAAACAAAAAGTTTAAAGATGACCACAGAATGATACAAGCAATACTTCACGCCAATCCATCCTGCAAGATACCCGCGGACACCCATAGCGATGCCTCAGGAAGGAGTCCTAACCCAAACAATGTAGCTCAACAACCTCAACCACAAGTGGTGCTGCCCATTCTAGACGCCAACGGAACGCCAATGTTGAACCAACCACATCAAAATGGAGAGGATCGCTTCATGATCGTAGACTTGCGTCCAAGAGCCAACGCAGAAGTGAATCGTGTCATACATGGAGCCGGATACGAAAAGAATTACAAGGATTGCGAACTTCAGTTCCTTAACATTGCCAACATTCATGTGGTGAGAGCGAGCTACTTTAGGTTATCCGAACTATGTTTGAACACCGGAGGCATGGATCCGCAATGGTACTCAAAAGCAGAGGCCACGAATTGGTTGGATCACGTGAGGACCATTCTAGTCGCTTCGCAATTCGTCACCACCACATTACAAAGAGATCGCAGCAGCATATTGTGTCATTGCAGCGACGGATGGGACAGAACATCACAAGTCGTGTGTTTATCGCAAATGATGTTGGATCCATACTTTAGGACCATGGAAGGATTCGCAGTTCTCGTGGAAAAGGAATGGTTAGCGTACGGACATCAATTCCACAAGCGATGTGGACATGGATCTCGCAACTCGTTCAACTTTCAAGAAAGAGGACCCATCTTCATTCAATACTTGGATTGCGTGTTCCAGCTCATCAGACAGCACCCGACCGCTTTCGAATACAACAATACATTTTTGATGTTCGTCGCCGACGAATTGTACAATTGTCGCTTTGGAACATTTTTATACGATTGCGAAAGGGAAAGAATGGAAAAGAAGGTGCCGACCACCACGCCCAGCCTGTGGACCTACTTGTTGAATCCGAGCGTCATGTTGAACGAACCCACCGAACTACAACCCAACAGGACCACCACCCAACAACAACACGTTGCCGTCCAAAATCAATTCTTCAATCCATTCTACGATCCAGATTCCACGAAGGACACATTGATGCCCGATCTAAGACATGCTAACATTCGTTTCTGGACGAGCTACTGGTTACGTTACGCCAAGGACCCTCTCGGATATCAATATCACCATCAAGAACCAGATCAAATGGTTCACAAGAAGGCCATGGAATATTTATCGGACATGAACGTGATGCAAGATTACAAATCAAGAGTGGAAAGTAAAAACGAACACACCGTACAAACATTTCAAAAGGAATTCAGGAACATGTATCAAGAAATTGACGAATTGAAAAGTACATGTCAGGAATGGAAGACGCGTCACGAAAATGACACTCAGAGCTTAATGTTGGTGTGCGAAAAACAACGACAGGAACTAGAGAGGTGGAGCAGCGGCGCCAACGGCATGTCGGGAGCGACGCTCGCCGATAGAGAAGCACAGTTGCAACAACAAGAACAAATCGAAAAAATACAAATGGAGAGAGCGCTCAGGAAAAAGGACGATAAGGTTTCGGCGGACAGAAGAAAAAGATCGGAGGCCACGCCACATTACGAGCGGTCAGGATCGAATTCGACGTCGCCGCAGTTGCCGGAACAGTCCTTCGAACAGTTGAGAGAGGAATGTGATTCTTGGAAACAAAAATTTTTGGATCTTCAGGTTGAGTTGTTACAAAAAAACAATCATGAGCGACGTGAGTTATTAAATGTTGTGGATAATCAGCCTAACAATGATGTGACCGATCAGGAATTAGAGAGGATGAAGGGATACGTATTACAGCTACAGGGGACCATCATGAGACAGAGACAGTACATGCAACAGAGACATTGGCAGGAGAACGAACAAAGCACACATGAGGCCATACCGCCGGCCATGAACAGAGTGGACTCATGGGAGAGCGTTAATGATACTTGGAGGACCGTGAGCGAGAATCTTGGGAACGTGCAACATGAAAATAGGCGGTAGTGAATGTATTGGCATAAAATATTTTTTTGTCTTTTTTTAGGTATTATTTGTAACATCTGTCAAATTGTTATTTTTAAGGTTTGTGACAGTTTGTAGAATTGCAACGGGCAGGACGGACTTATTCAACACAAAGACATGAGCAATAATACAAAGAGCACCACGTGGAAGACGCCAGTGTCAAACTTGCTGGAGTTTGAAGATGACGGGTTTGGTAAGGTGGACGAAGGCAACTACAAGGACTGCCCAAGGCACCCTAACAATAACATGGATTTATATTGTCGTGACTGTAACGCTCTAGTGTGCATGAGGTGTATCGCTTATGAAAAGGAACATAAGGGTCACGATCATGTTGTTATTCAAAACTATAAGGAAGAATGTATTCATGAATTGCAGAACCATCAAAAAGAATTACTAGCACAGATATCTAGAGCCAATGCCAAGAAAGATGTTAGAGCCCAGCAAGATCAAGACATCAAGAAGCACTACCAAAGTATGCGAGATGAGGTCAAGAACAAAATGGAGGCAGTGATTCAATCAGTTAGGAGTAGAGAACTGCAATTATTAGAGCAAATTGACAGTTGCTCTACAAACAGCGATAAGCAATATCAAGAATTCATCAACTTTGAGGATAATTATTTGTCACAGCTCAAAGAGATTCAAATACTCATTCAATCAACACTTGAGAATGACCCAAGTGCATTCGAGGCTGCTCAGACAAAACAAACCGCCAAAGCATTAGAGCACAGCGCTCGTGTTAGTTTGATTGAATCAGACGTACCAACAGAAGACAAGAAACCACTCAAGGCAAATTTAAATTTGCAAGTAGAGCAGTTGACCAACTATGTGTTCTCACTTGGTGTCATTGTGGACCCTTCACAACACAATGTGTCAGACTCAGAGTTACGTTTGAGGTTAGGATCACCCGCTGCTTCATTCAGAAAAGCCAGGTCCACCACAAGAAGCACTCCATATGCCACTCCAGGCAATCAATTTGATGTTGACCCATGGGAACTCAAGCTAAAGCTACCTGGAAGCAACACCAACGATAATGGATACCCAGACATTGCAGGAATCATTTCATCAAACACTGGCCTATCCAGCACCAACAGTCACAAGACGCCGTCCTTCAGCAAGACACCATCATTCAACAAGGGAAACAAGAGCACCACCAGCATCTCATCGCCAGTCAAGTACGCAAGAGCAAATACAAACTCCAAGCTCATCAGCGGCGAGGTCATGTCTTTTGGAAACAACGAACACAATCAACTTGGATTGGGAGGCAAGAGAGAAGACATTGTGGACCAACCCAATCGCGTTTTGGATCTACATGGACAAGGAATCATCAACGTAGCTGCAGGAGACGTCCACACGTTAGCCATCAACGACCAAGGAGAATTATTCACGTTCGGAAACAATGACATGGGTCAGCTGGGACAAGGAGACAACAAACCAAGAAACAACATTTCATTAGCACTACGCGGAGAAAAGATCCAAAAGATTTCGGCAGGAAGATACTTTTCGTTGGCTCTGACCGATCGTGGTCAAATCTACGCATGGGGAGACAACAACGTCGGTCAGCTCGGATTGGGAGACAAGACGGATCGCAGCACGCCATGCATCGTGGACGAATTAGCGGGAAGAAAAGTAAGCGACATTAGCGCAGGCGCAGCATTTTCGGTCTGCGTCACGTCCGACGGAGAAGTGTACTCGTGGGGAGGAAATCAAATGGGTCAATTGTGTCAGGGCGACTCGTCAGAGCGTGTCAAGCCTCAAAGAATCAGATCGTTGGACAATTCCGAAGTGGTCGAAATCAAATGTGGCGGGCATCACTGCATGATGGTTAATGGAGAAGGTAACCTCTACACGTGGGGTTGGAATCGTTACGGTCAACTCGGCCTGGGAGATGACGACAGTCGTGGACAGGCCACATGTGTGACCGCGCTACGGAGCGTCAAGTTGGAGAGCGTTTGTGCCGGCGTAGCGCACAGCATCGCCCTGACCGTCACCGGTGATTTGTATACCTGGGGGCGCAACGACCATTTCCAACTGGGCCTACCTGATTCGCATGCGGATCGTTACGTTCCACAATTTGTTACCATTTTGACGGATCGCGTGGATCGTGTATTTTGTACCAGCAGCGCGTGGCATACCATTGTTGTTTTGCGGAATGGTGAGGTGAAGGCATTTGGATGGAACCATAAGGGACAACTAGGATTGAAGCGTGGAGAAGGCGAGGATGACGAGGATGATGACCAAGAGGATCACGTCAAGAGCGTAACGAGTTTGAATGGCGAGAGCGTAATTGCGATTGCTGCGGGTGGTTGTCATTCGGTGGTTGTGGTTGAATAAATTTTGTGTTTGTTACAAAAATGTTTGTGTGTGGTATAATATCGTGATTTTGATTAGTAATTTTGGAGATTTGTGGTGGATCAAGAAGATCCCAGGTAGCTTCGGGTAAAACGATGACGGACTCCTTTTGATTTCTAATATTATTGCGGTCATTAATAATAACAAACGGATATGCATACACGTAAACAACAACATCCTTGTTCGAGCTCGAAGGCACATGATGTGGCAGAGCAATCGGTAGACACAACACATAATTCTTCAAGACAATATCTTGATAGAGCCAGATCAGAGGTTACGTTTGGAAGAGCATTGAGAAATAGAGTGAACGCAGCCCTAGATATGAGCCTTTTATATCCCATCATACTTTTGTCTCCTGTTCTTATTGTACTCCACACTGGTCACTTGCGTGAAAACTACCAAGAGTTATTTTCGTGCATATCAGAGGCCCACGTTTCATTGGTGTCGGGTGTAGACGAGGAGCATGCATCAGAATACAACAACTTGAAGAGAATAGAATCACACAAAGAAAAACATGAAGACATTGATTCCAGGAAGATTTCAAGAGCTAATCTTCGCTGACAAAATCTTTATCAAATAAATGTAAATAACTGTTTCTTTTTAGATGAGTATTGATGCACATGTTATCTTTCATTTTGATTTTACAAGGAATTGATCAAAGTTGACAACAACAAAAGTTCAGCACAAAAACAAATGTCAGTTGTCGATTCATACCCATTGACGACCCTCGCCACTGCCACTGCAGTCATCACAACATTTGGACTTTCATTCTTGGTCGGTAAAGCTCGCAAAGACTATAATGTGCCAGCACCAAAGACAACAGGAGATGTTAGATTCGAGAGTGTTAACAGGGTACATCAAAACAGCGTTGAGAACATTGTTCTGCTTTTACCCGCACTGTGGGTTGCTGCTCTTGCAAGCAAAGATGACAAGATCGCCGGATCTTTAGGTCTAACTTGGAGTGTAGGAAGAGTTGCATATGCTGCTGGATACATTCAAGACCCTAAAAAGAGAAGCGCAGGATTTGCCTTGGGATTCTTCCCACAGTTGGCTCTTGTTGGTGCTGCTGGATACTACGCAGTCAAGGCTGTTTCAAAGAAGTACTTTTAAATGTTATTAAAGACGTAATTATTAATTCAACCTGAATCTTGAGAGATGTTAAAAAAGAATCTGATTTACAAAGGAAGAAGTTAACATTTATTTATTGTCTTGCATCTTCGCTTCCAAAGGTGCTGATGCACTTTTGGCGTAGTTTCTCGGTCTTGTGTTCCTTCAACTTGGCTTCCTTCTTTTGAAGTTTGTGTTCCAATAGAGTTGTTAGGATGTTCTTCAAGGATACCTTCTCATCATCATCTCCATCATTGACTTGGAATCTGTCAAGTGATTCGTGAAGAGTTTCGATTTGGGCCTTCAATGTGGCAACTTGGTCTACAGTTAGGTCGGATTGTTCGACTACTGGTTCTTCGGCTGGAGCAGCTTCCTCGGTTGCTGGTGCTTCTGGTGTCTCTGGTACAGCTGGTGCAACTGGCTTCTTGCCCTTGCCTCCCTTCTTACCGCCACGTTTGCCTCCCTTCTTGCCTCCACGTTTACCGCCTCTCTTTCCACCGCGCTTGGCTCCTCTCTTGTCTGATTGAGTTTCGACTGCTGGCTCTTCGACTGGTTGCTCTGGTGTTGCTGGTTCTTCGACTGGTGTGGGTTCGACTGGAGTTACTGGTGCAACTGGCTTCTTGCCCTTCTTTCCACCACGTTTGCCGCCTTTCTTTCCTCCCTTCTTTCCGCCACGTTTGCCTCCCTTCTTGCCACCTCTCTTTCCACCCTTCTTGTCAGATTGAGTTTCGGCTGCTGGTGTTTCTTCGGCTGGTTGTTCTGGAGCGGCTTCCTCTGCTGGTTGTTCTGGTGTTTCTGGTACAGCTGGTGCAACTGGCTTCTTGCCCTTGCCTCCCTTCTTTCCCTTTCTGCCGCCACGTTTGCCGCCTTTCTTGCCTCCCTTTCTGCCACCACGTCTGCCACCGCGTCTACCTCCCTTCTTATCTGATTGAGTTTCGACTGCTGGTGCTTCTTCGGCTGGTTGTTCAGGTGCTGCGGTTGTGACTTCCTCGGCTGGGGTAGTCTCGACTGGAGTCACTGGTGCAACTGGCTTCTTGCCCTTGCCTCCCTTCTTTCCTTTCTTTCCACCCTTCTTGCCCTTCTTTCCACCACGTTTACCACCCTTCTTTCCGCCATTGAATTTCTTCTTGTCTGACTGTGCCTCTACTTCTTCAGCTGATGGTTGTTCGGTTGGTTCTGCTGCTTCGGCTGCTGGTTCGGTTGGTGCTGATCCTGCTGCTGGTGAGGCCTCTCCGATGGATTCGCGCAATCTTTGAAGTCTGAGCTTCATCTTGAAGATCTTCTTCTTCAATTTGTCAATCTTGGGGTTCTTTTTGTTGGCACGTTTTTGGTTCTTGTTCTTTTTCTTTTGTACCTTCTCTTCCTCGCTTGCATTTGCGTATGCGGTTAATCCGGCATTAACTTTGGCAAAGAAACCTTTACCTTGAACCTGCTTGAGTGCTGGTCTGCCGGTAACAACCTTTGATCTGATGCGGGCTTGTTCATCCTCCATCCTCTTGAGGACCTTCTCCTCAGCTTCAATCTTTCCTTCCAACTTCTTGATTTCTCCCCTGATTTCAGCAACCTTCTTTTCGTCTCTGGTGATCCTCTTTGCATTATCTTTTTCTACTCCCTTTGCAGATTTCTTAGCAAGGTATCTAACGAAATCGGATTGTGGCTCTACGTTCAGAGTAGTGGCCGAGACGAGCGCAACCAAAACCAAAAGTGCCAACAAGACAACCTTCATTCCTTTTGATTTTATGTTTTGAGGTGGGATGACAAAATACTTTTAAGACAAGTGCTGTTGACATTGATTGACAAATAATTCACCAGCTGGAGACATCCAAATAGGGCCATTATTTTTACAAATTACATCTTTGTTTGGTCTTGGTCCTTCCGTAGTTTAAAATGGTTATGGATTTTGTTTATGATATATTTGCTTTACAATGAGAGATATCTGATGCGCACTGTGACTATGTGGGCAAAAGAATCAAGGAACTTCTCAGTTACTTTACTCGTTATTTTGAAAAAGTTGTCTAAAAGCGTTGGTTTCACAAAAAGTAAGTGATTAATTCTCCTCCAAAATGAGCTGAACAATATCGTCTGGAAAAAGTGCCTCACTACCTGGATCAACGTCTTCATTCAAAATCAATTTATTAAAGCGTCCTCTAAAATGACGTGAAATGTTCATGGTTCCTTTCCCTTTTTGTGTCCAAATGGTCACTCTCGCCTTGTCTGTGTTGTGAAATTGGCTGTAATCGTGCTCTATTTCTTTGTTACCGTCTGCGTTCATGATTTGATTTGCGAATAACTCGAACTTTATCCAAACTTGATTCGTGTTGGGTTATTATAAAAAAAACTGTTTGAATGTATTGATCCGAATTTTATTTACGAGTTTGTTCGTACTCATGCCGACCATATAATCGGACGAGCACAGTTTGAGGGTTCCTCTTTTTAGTTTTGTTGCAAACTTATTGAAGCTCTCAGGGTACAGCATTCCTTGAAAAAATGTTTGGTTGAGTAAATTTGCTAGTTACAACGAAGATTCGTTCATCTAATCCTTTGTGATAATTGATGTTCTAAAAAGAAGGATTCATAATGAGCTGAGTAAAGCTTCGTAACGAATAAATTTATTCAAATATTTACGTTGTGCTACCTTTTGTAAATGTGACAGCTGTCATATTATTTCTGTGTGACAATGGTTGTGGCTAACATTAAACCAGCATTTTACTTTAATAATTAAAAGTACTTTTTATTTATTTATTTATTTTTTTATTTATTATTTATTTATTTATTATTTATTTATTTAGTATTTATACACCCTTTTAATTCCAAAATTGATATTATAAGTGATGTGAATGCCATCACAAAGGAAAACATTGAAAATGCGTTGAATAAAGTAAACATGCAAGTTCAGAAGAATTGCTAGCTTATATTAATGAAATTAAAGACGTGTTTCTTCAAAAACGTTGAAGTTTGACGGCGAAAACTGGAATTATAAGGACAAGAGCGCACCTGGACAAATGGCGGTTATCTATCAATATAAGAAAGTGGTCAAACATGTTGTACAAATAATGAATCATGGAGGTACTGCATAGATCAAATGTATTTCATGAATAAATTTTTAATACATAAATATTTGTCTGTTCGTTCTAGTTAAACTATCATCAAGAGATCGATTAAATGCTGTGCCAAACAAGACCAAGAAACATACCGTCGTGACCACATATGGATATTATAGCCATTATTCAAGCAAATTCTAGTAAGAAGACGACAAAGAATGAACATAATGATTGATTTAAATTGTAATATTACAATAGAACATTCACTTTCACAAATGGAACTAAAACAGATTCTGTTGCTTGTGTTCATCTTGGCCTTTGGTATGGCTATTGGCCTCACTTTGGCTATTGTTGGATGTGCTATTTACCCCAACGGTTGGTGGGCCATGTTCACAATAATTTGCTACTTTTTCGCACCAGTTCCAGAAGTATTCGGAAGGTTGGCGTCACAAGCGAGCGATAAAGAGCACCCTGATGATGTTACAGGCTGGGAAGTGAGTTAAAATTCAAGCATTAATAACATTTTGAAGCATCTCGGAGGCTTTTTGAGCAGTTTTATTGCTACAATGGGAATTGGAATTTTATTTATTCTTGGCCACGTTAAAGCGGTAAATCATTCACACATTCGCGTCACATCTAAACTAGTTAGATTACTTGGGAGACTTTCGGTTATGAAGTTTCAGGAGGAATTACTATATTATTTACATTACTTTGTGTATTGGGTGCTGCAAGACATTTCTCAAAGGTTTGATTTGACTCCAACATGTACTCAACATTAAATAGCATGCCAGAGAGGAAGCATACGGATTTTGATTATTAATAAATTATTATTTTGAAAATTTTTAATCGGTTTAGTAACGCAAGTTGCAACTCATCTTGACAATCTTCATGTTGAAGAACGACAAAATGAACGTAATAAATTGTAAAAGTATTTTATTCATTGCCGATCATGTTAAACACTACTTTCTGTACCAACCTCTTCTCAAACAGATCATATGCTTCTACTGCATCATCAATAGTACAAACGTGATCAACAAAATCTTTGAATTGATCTTGAGTGGCTTCCATAACAGCAATCGACTCAGGAAGTATGCTCCTGACAGGACATCTTCCGAACTGCATTACAATATTTTTTGTAAAACATTCATCGCCAGAGAAGGGAAGGTTGCTGTTGTGTACTCCCACACTCGATAAGACTCCAAAAGGTCTCAACGAATCAAAAGCAATCCTTAATGCACTACGGGACCCAACCACTTCCAAACTAGCGTCGACACCTCTACCATTCGTTTCGTCTTGTAATTTTGTAACAGCCATTGTTGGATTTGACTCATCCAATTTGATTACTGTCGCTCCTAAAAGTGTAGCTTTTTCTAGCCTTTGTTGAACTGAGTCAACAGCAAATAATTTTGACCCATTTCCAAAGTTTCTTAGCAGGTACTTGGCTGCGATAATTGTACACAGACCAACTGGACCACATCCAAAAACGCAAATAGAAACATCATCTTTTGGATTTAATCTACTTAATGCATTTTTTACACAAAAATATCCTAAAATCAGGTGAAGACACATTAGCATTACAACTTACCAGTTGGAAAAATGTCTCCTAAGAATAGCAGAGTCTTCTCGTCCTTTATCTGAACATTCTTCAAATGCAATAGTGTTGAATCTGCAAGAGGAACTCTAACATACTCCGCTTGCCCACCATCTAATCTTACGTCATTGTATACTTTAATAAGAGGATTGGTATTACCTTGGCGAACCAAATAGCAAGGATTGTTCGCATCTTGCACTCAAGTTTCCAAGGCAGTAGAAGCACTCCCCACAACTAACAGTGAAAGGAGAAACAACGCTGTCGCCCACCTGAAAGTTTTTGATGCTCTCTCCAACTTGATAGATTGTACCACAAAATTCATGGCCCATGATAAAATCGATAGACTCGCACTCCTCCACTCCTCTAAATGCATGTAGATCACTCCCACAGATTGCATTGTATCTCACTTTAACAATCACATCTGTTTTTGATTTCAGTTTTGGTATGGATCGTTGCTCTACTTTGACTTGGTGAGGTCCTTTAAAGATTACCGACTTCATCATTTTTGTAAATCTCAACAATATCAAAATCAAATGACATTTTTTAACGAGAACAATTAGAGCACATCTTCTTTTAGAACAACTCAAGAATTTGTATGTTGATACAAGTACTTCCTGTGCGTGGGTAATGGTTAATGTGTGATTGTCAATGATTTGCGTAATAATAGAAACCAAGATGGCATCAACTAGGAACAAAACTACTACCAACATACAACAATCAAACTTATGGATCAAATGTGAATAGATTTGTCCGAACTAGACCAGAGACTTCTTGCATGTTAAGCAAGTTTAAAATGGCAATGTTTGATATAGGCTGTAATAAAAGAGATAAAAATTTATTATTTACATAAATTGATATTCCTCGTCATCTTCATCAATAAACTCCATTTCATCAAGCATACCTTGCGTTTTTTGTTGCAATTGATCCAATCCAGTCAGCTCCTCCAAGAGTTTGGAACGATTGAACACCTTGTGTAGGAAATCAAAGCCGTTCTTCTTGTACTCCTTCACAATGGCATCTGAACATGCTGTGCACTGGTTGTATGCGCTTCCGGTCATTAATGCGTTTTGGAAATTGCTCATGCTTCCCCTTATTTGATGTGGAATGAAACCGAGTTCGCCTTGATCTTGACTTCCAACGATGGATGCTGGAGCATTACTCTCAAGCTTATGATGCAACATTGCAACTAAAAGCTCTACAGCCAAACTACCAGCAACAGCGGACACACCAGGTCTGGTCACTGTACATTGTTGATCCAAAGTGCGATCTTTCGTGCTGTCCACCGGAGCGACCACATCAAAACAGAAATAGCAACCAAGACGATTGGTGTGATTGGGTTGACCATGCCTCATGACCAAGTACGAATCAAAGCCAAGAGCAGCGTTAATAACAATCTTATCGTTAGCAGTTGCCAATAACGTGGGCAACCACCTCGACTCCCTCGTATCCGTCAACAAATAAATCACGTCGTGACTTTTTATTAGTTCATTCATTTGTTCGTAGTGAGATTGCACAGCTTCTTTGTGACTATCGTCGTAGGGGTGACCTGGCATCGGGATATCCAAGGAATAAGCATTTGCGTTGGCGTTGGGGTAAATCTTCTTTACGTGATCTGCGGCACATTGGGCCTTGTTTGCTCCTCCGTTCAGACAATCAACGTACTCATAGAGCGGTTGTCTAACAGGGTTGCTGAAGCTTACTTTGGTCCTGTCTATAAAAGTAATGTTGAAGCATCCCCAAGCCATAAGGTTTCTTGCAACATGACATCCGAGTGTTCCTGCTCCGACCAATAGACACTTTGTGTTTGAAAGTTTATTCAAGTCGAGAGAGGGAAACATTCTCCACTTCATCAACTCCAAATTCAATCGAACACTACTTTCGGCTAATTTGATGGGGTCCATCATTTGACCCATGTCTGCAATTTTTGGCCTTGATTTGTTTAATGTTTTTTCCCAACCCACGGCCACCATTTTCGATGGATCGCTTAATGTTGCTTGATTAATGTCGATGAACAAGGATCTTGATAGGTCGCGTTTGTTTGGAATTTCGCGAATGCAAAGGAACGTGTAGACGGAGTGAGTTGGGAAACGGTGACTGACTGCGAGCGAAAAGTTGCGTAGGGGCCATCCAGGGTGGGACTCGAGCGAACTTGGATCGGCGAAAGCGAAATACACTTTGGAATCACTGCTTTGTTCTTCTTTGTACGAGCTGAATGAGTTGATGGTGAGCGTATTTGAAGTTTGGTTGTGAACAACTACGAAGAATGAACGATCTCTAATGTGGTTGTCAGTACGATACATGTCATATGCTACTCTGAGTTGTTCTACTTGCTCTTCGTTAAATGTTTTACCGATTAGGTGAGAACTAGTGGGAGATGTCAACGCTTGTGTTGGGGTAATTGCAGGGAACGCGAACCAGTGGTAAAAAACGTGTTGTTTTAATTCAGCGTAGGATATCAGATAGAACCGTGTTAGGAGCGTTGGATCATTAATCCAATCCCCACTAACGATGGAATCGTATATCTTCTTGGCCACTTCTTTGATAATGGCCTTCTTGTCCAGGTTTTTAAAATCCTCCATTGTATTTGAATTTAGCAGGGTTCCTGGAGATGAAAAATCATAAACACTCATGGTATTAAAAGTGTCTTGCTTATTGAAAGCACCTCTGCTCAATCTTATTCTTGACGAAACCTGTTCATGCTCACCGCCAGTGTTGTAAGTTGCATAGATATCTCTTTCAGTGTTGTCGAGTTTAAATTCCGTTAGTTTTTTGTTCTCAAGCTCATACCAATAATCAGGGTCCACAGAACTTGTGAATGATTCGAACTGTACGAGCGACATATCAAGAATAATAACTCGTTAATTATAATCCTCTCCCAACAATTACAATCTGGACAGTTGATCGAGTCACTAACAAGATATTGACTAGATTGAGAATTGCAATTGCAAAGCATGTTGGTTAAGATGAGTCAAAAAACAAGACTGTTTACAAGAAGGATTGCGACGTGGAGTCTGTGACCACAGTTATTACACGTGTAATCATTTCATAGCTGTCGACCAATTAGGATGGAAACCAAGAAGAGAAGGTTTTATTGAAAATGTAGAACTTTATTACAAGCCTTACTTCACTGCAGGAAGATCCAAGTATTAATAAAATAAATAATACTTCTTTATACTTTTGTTTGATACACCCTGACCGCTCAAAAGTCAATCAACCACCCAAATTAAAACAAACGGAAATGTCTTCCCTTGAGACCGAAATTACAAGTATTAAAACGCTCCTTGGTGAGAATTCTTTGAATGAGGCTTTGATCAAAATTGATACTTTGCTACCACAGCACAACAATAACTTTGAACTCCACTTTCTCAAGGGCAAAGTTTTGAGGGGTTTGGTGAGATTAAATGAAGCTGTGAATGAGTTTGAGAAGGCCAGTGATATTAATCCAGAAAATACCGACGCATATTGCAGTGTTGGTGAAATTTTACTTGATGTTGGACAGTTTGAGAGAGCTATAGATCTATTCAACGAAGCACTTAAAATTCATCATGGATTCACAAAAGCGCACTGCCTGAAGGCTGTTGCATATGCCGGTTTGGACGATTATAGAAATTCAATCAAGTGTTGCGATGTTGCGATTCTATTGGACAAGAACTGTGTTTTTGCTTATGATCAAAAGGGTGCCGTGTACAGTGCTCAACAAAGACACGAAGAGGCATTAGAATGCTTTGACAAGGCTACAACCATAGACCCCAACTTCCCTGATGCACACACCAACAAAAGTGTAACACTTTGCAAACTCAGTCGATTCGAGGAAGCAATAACAGCAATAGACAAAGCCATCGAACTATCACCTAACGATGCATCAAATTATTTGAACAAAGGAAATGCCCTCAAGGAACTGAAACAAGAGGATGAATGTATTACCAACTTTGATAAAGCAATGTCTCTTGATCCAACTAACCCCATCATACAGTTTGCCAAAGGTGTTGCACTAAAGGATTTTAAAAAACTTGATGAGGCATTGGCTTGCTTCGATAAATGTATCGAATTGGACCCTAGTTTTGATTTGGCCAAACAACAAAAATTCAGCATCTCGTTGATGAATAAAAAATAACTGTGCGTTTCCAAAGTGTCTATGATTTAAGAAGTACTAATATAAGAAGTTCAGGAGACATTATACCAGCGTTGAATGCACGTAATAAAGATTTATGTTCATGTCCAAAAGTTGTTTTTGTTGTTTGTAAAAGTTCCTGAAATTATGACAACACAACACGAGGATGATCTAGTTAGTTTAAAAAACTTGGTGCAAGAGCTCAAGCTGAAATTATCCAAATATGAGAACGTTGAAACGCATAAACAACGCAGTAAAATAGAGGAGATGTCTTCAGAAGTAACAGGTAATTGAGATGCTGCGTAGAAACCTCACATTCTAGATGACAATCCATATAGTAGGCTTATGGCCCTAAAGCGTATGGGCATCGTCGAAAACTATGAGCGCATCAAGGACTACTCTGTAGCAATAGTGGGAATTGGTGGTGTGGGATCCGTCACGGCAGAAATGCTTACCAGATGTGGCATTGGTAAATTATTACTATATGATTTCGACACTGTATCCATGGCTAATATGAACCGTCTATTCTTTACACCAGATCAGGCAGGAATGTCTAAAGTGGATGCCTCATATAAGACCCTTACTAACATCAACCCAGATGTTGAATTTGAGTGTTACCAATATAACATCACAACAATGGATCATTTTGATCCGTTCTTGCAATCCTTATCAAATGGAGGGAAAGCACCAAAAAAACCAGTGGATCTTGTATTGAGTTGTGTGGACAACTTCGAAGCCAGAATGTCCGTCAATCAAGCCTGTAACGAACTAGACATCAAGTGGATGGAATCGGGCGTCTCTGAAGATGCAGTCAGCGGTAACACAATCATTTGTTTAATAAATTTTGATTTTTTAATAGGCCACATTCAATTCATGATTCCTGGAAGAACAGCTTGCTATCAATGTGCACCTCCACTCATAGTAGCCTCCGGTGTCAAACAAATCAAACGTGAGGGTGTCTGTGCCGCTTCTCTCCCAACAACCATGGGCATCACTGCGGGTCTTCTGGCTCAAAATGTTCTCAAGTACCTACTCAACTTTGGTAGTGTCGGTTACTATGTTGGTTATTCTGCTCTGACGGATTTCTTTCCCACCATGGTCGTCAAACCAAACCCTCATTGTTCCAATCGGTGGTGTATGGTTCGCCAGGAACAACACAAGGACAACCCGCTCTCATTACAAAATACAAATTGTAATGTAGATGATGAAGAACCGGCATCTCATGCAGACAATGAATGGGGCATCGAAGTTGTCAGCAGTGTTCAAGAAGAAGACGACGAAGAAATTGCGAGAAATAGATTACAAGAGTTGGGAGAGGGTATAGATTACGCATTCATGAGGTCCGACGAGCTCAAACCATCTATTGATACGAATAATGTTGTGGAGGTTGACGGTAATATTGACGAATTAATGAGGCAGCTAAATGAAATGTAATAAATTTTCTTGTTTAATCTTTCGTCTTGAAAAATGGTTGTGTGAATGCAGGTTTCAATTTGACTCGTCGTCAAATTCAAAAGAGTACATTCCACCATCAACGTCTATGATAGAACCAAACATTCTTAGAGCTGCTGTGAAGTGTGAAGAGTTTAATCTTCTGGTTCGAACTTTGTGACTACAGTCGCGCATGCACCCGGTTCGAATTTTTCCTCCAAACCTCTCATTCTGTACAATTCCTTTTCTAGAAGGTTGAGTTTTTCGTTTTCTTCTTCAGGACTGAGGGCGGGACTGCTCTGACCGCTGTCGGTTGATTGTTTTTTAATCCAAAACAATCTTCTCTCTTTGTTTGTAGGGCTATCGTTTAATGGGCTTGCTGGTGAAATTCTAGACATTCGGGACCCATTCCAACTATGCCTTTTTTGTTCATCCTGGCTGTGCTTCGGGGAATGTTGATGGGATGCACACATGGGGCGTACGTACATTTTATTTGGGTTGTCGGGAATTACCACGTACCCGTGTTGTGGTACGTAGGGGGCTTCCTCCATCGTAGATAAAATCTGAAGTTGTTTCTTGTAGCTGTCCTTCGAAATGTTTGATTTATTCATGGTTTCTATACTGGACTTCACCCTATCTTTGGATTTTCCATCGTATAGTTTTGATTTTAGAATACTTTTGTATTGCGTTGGTAATGATTCTTCAATGTCCTTCAAGAGCATTGTGTCGCGGTTTGTTGATTCTTGGTCGACAAAGTGTAAAGTACCTCCATCTGGCAAACACACAACAGGCGTAAAAGAAGATACCTCAACTTTATTTTTAGTACTCTACTTGTGTTAGAATAAATTTGGCATCAATCCGTACAGTCTTGTTGTTTGTATTAAGCATCTTTTACAATCGATTTGGCCGTTAATTTCAGAGTGTCGCTAGGAATAAAGTAATCCTTCGAATATGATGAGCAACATGTTACATGTAAACACCTTTCATTTAAAAAAAGATGAAAAAATTTCACCGAGTGTCCCAAACTCTCTACTTTCTATTTCCGCTCACGGATTACAAACAAAGCGGGGTGTTGATAAGCTTGTTGAAGAGAATTTGGTATATTTTTATCAGCAATGTGGCGCCGCCTAGTTTTATGCTGGTTGATATTGCTTTTTCTTAAAGACAGTACACCAGCACTAATAGACTGCCCCAGAGAACATAAATTCAGAAGATTTTTGCCCACTTCGTATATAGAGTGCAATACATCAATCAATACAATTTTCGAAGGAGCCTTTACATCCTCGGAACAACATTCAAGACTGATCTTTGGTGAATTAGCGTTAGCAAGATGTTCAAACGAAAGTAGCCACAACCACAAGCCATTAGTTTACATTAACGACGTGCAAGCAACAACTACTCATTTTCTGTCCAAAACAACTTTCAATCCAAATTCAATAACCGCCTCGCCCATTAATCGCATCAGGGTAGAAAGTCAGGACCGCTACTTTTTTCGAGATGAGGGTATCACTCTTACGTTTTGCGAAAACCATGATGGAAATCGTCGGATCACCGCTCGAGAGGATAATGTAATGGACAAGATAGGACCTTTGGACTTTTCGAATGGTACATATAGCAGCATGTATACGTTTACTGTGCCCATCACCAACAACACTTTGCAATACACACCAGCAATTAACATTACCGCACCCTACCCGCTAATATTGAAGTACTCCATCAAACCGAAACGAGCGTATAACATGTCCTCTTTTCTTCACACAATAAGCCCTGGATATAGAATCAATCCTTACGTTCAAACGAGTAAAACATCATGCAGGAATGTACTAAATGGACATTTTATTGTTCAAGATCAACCAGTTTGGATTCTAAGCTACATTATTGATTTCAACACGTCGTTGAGCAACCAAGTAGAAATTAACATTTGGATCGAACCTGTCAGTGTTGTTAGAAATGAAAACATCACATTACCGTATAATGATATTAATTACGGAGATGTTATTGTAGGTGTTCAATCATATCCTGAAGTGTCTAGCACGTCAATCATTTCTCAACTCGTTTCTTCTCTAATCATACCTAACATTCTTAATGTAGTGCTCCTTGCGAGATACGGTCTGCCTCCCACCGATCGTGTATATGATGCAAAGATTGCTCTCGACACAATCCGTGATTCATCTGTTATCAATGCACCTGGTGTTTCCAACATGACTAATTACAATATTCAGGTTGACTATGTATTTGGTAAGCAGAACGAGACTAATGTACGAATGTTGGTTCTTGTTGGATCTGAAGCGAGAAACGATGTCTGGACCACACTGAGACCAATGAAAATGGGACGCCCTGTTTTGTATTTTTTATTGCAACGGTCAACTCTACCAGGTTGTGAACCAGATGCAAAACCAGAAGATAAAATTTATGTACAAAGATCCTTTTTATTACCGAGCACCATTTCAGTGGCAAGAAGGAATGTAGGTGTGACTGGAAACAATAATACAATATTACCATGGCCTTCTAAATGTCCATCTCCGTTCTATTTGTCGTTAAATTTAGATAATGTCCGCGACAATTACAACCGCAATCCACCAGATAATGACAAAAAGCCAAGGCAAATGATTAATCCTCCTTCTACCTTCCGTCTGGAAATTACTTTTTGGGATATTCGTCGTGAAA